>JANIEX010000472.1:0-30241 GCA_027627405.1 Leucocoprinus birnbaumii | reverse complement strand
CGACTTCCGCCGCCAGTTTCCTTGAGGCAGGCGAGCCTGAATCACAGCTGGAGGATCTTGTTCAGTATGGACCGAGCTTAGCGGATGGGGGGAAACCCTTGCATTCGTTGTATTCGACCATTCTCAAAGTCTCGTTCAAAAATCCTCACGAGAAAGTGATAAAGGCATTCAAGTCTATTGTTGGGACTCTCATTTTCGTTCGTCGTCCCCTTGAGGACGCGGAGTTCCTGGAATTCGACCCACTACTTCAGAAAGCAATGTTCAGGCATATTCGTAACGGGTTACGTTCCGTCATAACTCCAGACTCACGCACACTATGCTTCAGCCATCAATCCTTTGTAGACTTCCTCCTCTCGCCAGACTGCCCTACAGATTTTTCCATTCAGGAATCTCACGAGCAATATCGACTCTCGAAGCTGTGCTTGACTACCATGTCAACACAGCTGCGCTTCAATATATGCAACTTAGAGACCTCGTATCTGGCGAACGACGATGTCCCGGATATTGAAACCAAAATTAGGGAGGGAATATCACCGCTCCTTGCATACTCATGCTGTTTTGTAGCCGATCATCTTTGCTCTACTGAACCCGAGAACCTCATGATGAGCTTGGTGGAGGCAGTTTTCAGAGAAAAGTTCCTATATTGGCTCGAGGTGATGAGTCTATTGAAGGAAATAAATTGGACCACGCCTATCCTCAAGATATTGACCAGTTGGGCCCAGGTGTGCATCATTCTGCGTGCTGCACTGTTCGTCGATAGCTTATATGCTTTCTCAGGGCTGGAACCCGAATTTCGTCGACTTCGTTCATGATACTATTCGCTTCGTTGCAGCTTTCAGCTTACCTATTGCACGCAGTGCTCCTCACATCTATCTTTCAGCCCTCCCCTTTGCCCCCACAGAATCTCGGGTCGCCAAATATTTCTTACCCAGGTTTCTCAGGACCATTGTGCTGACGAAGGGTAAGCCGGAGGTCTGGCCACCTACTATCTTTGTGACGCACCATCATCGGGAGAAAATCACTGTTATCACCTTCTCTCCGGATCAAAAGCTATTTGCATCCGGTTGTGCTGAAGGAAGCATCTTGCTATGTGACTCTGATTCGGGAATTCCTGTCATAAATCACCTTGTTCGTCCCGGTCCCGCAGAGAGAGCCCATTGGCCTGGTGACCACGGCGTCAAAGGCATCAGCTTCCGTCCTGGCAAGGCTCATATCATAGCGGTGTACGGAGACGGTCTAGCGAAAGTCTGGGACATTGAGCTAGAAAAGGAGTTTTTCGGTCTTCCGAAGAGCATTGGAGAAGCTGTCTACTCTCGCGATGGTAAATACATAATATCAATCCCCAAGCAGGCGCATGTTACCGAGGCAAAATTGGATGGGCACATGAAAGATAGTCACCGTGGGGGGGAAAAGAAAGTTGATAAGGTGCTGGACCGAGTCCAGTTCTGGAATGCAGACACGGGCAACCTAGAACACACCGTGAATGTGCTCGAGTCCCAATATGGCCCGCCACCCTGGCTCCTGGACGATAGCCGCCCATGGCACCATGTTGCCAGGTTATCCCCCAATGGGCGTTTTTATGCCACCATTACTAACTTCAACAACACAAAATTTCGCTTCCCTCCCCGGAGTGACCCGGACTCGATGGCAGTCTGGGAGTTGACAGATCATACCATGGCCCCCGTGTTTAAGACTGAGGTGGCGTCCCTCCGGCATCCTAAGCACCTGGGTTTTACTCCGAACGGCAAATACCTCTTGTTCCTGGGAGACACGGTATTGCGTATATGGACAACCGAATCCTGGGCCCTCATTGGTAGCATCAATGTTAAGGAGCACGACGACGCCCGTGGCTACGGTCTAAGGCACATATTGCCGCTGGTCTATGTACACTTATCCCGCGACCGCAATTACCGCCCTGTCCATCACGGCTTTCGGGGAAAATTCCACCTACACTTGGGGAAATGAGTCCTCCACAAGAGTATCAATTCTCCACTCCTAGGAAATCTACTGCGGTACAGCCTTTCGCCCTCTCGCGCAATGGGAAAAGACTTCTGCTTGGGCTGAAGGATGGGGGTGTCAGAATGCGCACTACGGAGGAAGGCTTTGCTGACGAAGAGACAATGGGGGCTGCAGACGGGTTTCTCACACCCAGGATGTGGGAAGGACCTCATATGATGTTTTCACTCTGTGGGACAAAACTGGCAGTATGCGGCTCATTCAAGTCCGTAATAGAGCTTTGGAATGTGGCTACGGAGACTGTTGCTCTGAGCAAAGTCATCTTGGCCCCCTATGTCTACCAAATTGCCTTCTCCACTGATGGCAGAACTTTAGCCTCTCTAGAGTGTCCATCCACTTCAGGTAGTGATGGTGTCTTGCTAGTGGTTCCATCCACTCCACATAGTACCATCCAAATCACTATATGGGACACAGAAACTGGATCAGCCCTCAACCGCTATCTTCACAAAATGACAAGAAGGTCATCTTTAAACGAGTATTCGTGCCAGCTATTCTATCGGCCAAGGGATAATCGCTTGGTTTGCAACATCCCCTATGCAGAGCAACTGCCTATCCCTGCAGAATCTCCTTGCTTTACTGGGTCTGAGGTGCTTGTTTGGAGGGACGACATAACTGAACGGTTGAACAACATAGACATTGTGTGCATTCAAAATGTCGCTCAATCGTACATTATATCGCCAGATGCCCTGACAGCCGTCTTGCTTTATGAACCGGTGGACAGATCTGATGGTACTTATCGGCAGCCACCTGCCCGCTGCCTACGCCGAAGCTCGACAGCAAAACATTTTGATCAGGATGTCGACTTCGCAACAGTTGGAGATTACATTTCGCGGGGTGCAATGTTCTCTCCTAGCGGAGAATATCTTGCTTCCCTATGCAGAGATGGACAAATCCTTCGTGTATGGGAGGTATGCACTTGGAATTTACTCCACATCATTGGACCGTTCGATGACTGGGGTTGTGGTGACTTTAAGGTCACTCCACCAAGAATAGTGCTAGATGATCAGATCATTGTTCTTGCTTATCCATCAGATCCCCGCCCTTGGTCAAAATCTAATGAAGCTGGAAAAATCCAGGCTGTGAATTTACGCACGGGAAAAAGGATCAGTAGACCCTGGCATCCGTGTTTTGACTCTAAAGATGTTATCAGTTTGTCGCTTCAGGGAAAGAGGTTAGCATCTGTGGTGAAAACCAAGGTCTTTTCAGAGATGGTCAGATTCTGGGATATAAGTGATCTCAGAGGTGGCGAGCCATCAAATGAGGATCACACGGGAGGCCTCGTAGCTAGGTGGCCAATGGAAGACAATGGCTGGGTTCTGAGCAAGGATGGAAACTCGCTTCTCTTCTGGGTTCCACCTGACCACAGGGAAGGATTGTGTTGGCCAAGGGATATTGCAATGATAGCCCCGTCTGGGGGCTCATATACTAAACTTGACCTGAGTAACTTCAAACATGGAGAAAGCTGGGCAGAGTGTTTTAATAGTACTCCATCGTGAAGCTGACTGGGTATTTGGAGTCAAAAAGTGAGTTGTGTCTGTTGAACTAGGATTGCCCCATGCCTCGCATCAGCGGATCAATAATCCCATCATGTTTCCTTTCCTACCACTTGAGGACATATTTCATCCTTTTCATTATGATTATTTGCTACTGTTTCAACATAGCCAGATAACTGGTTCAGACCCAGTAAATAGCTGTATCTCACTTTCTGCACCTCAGTTGTTTACCACTACTTGGAAACACCTGAGGTGAGCACTCTTCTTTCATAGTTCTATTTACATCATACTTACAATTGTGTGTAGTCTCATCAAGCTCGTTAGGTAAATATAGTTGTTTACCACTACCTGGAAATGCCTGAGTCTCATCAAGCTTGTTAGGTTATGGGCCCCAAGCTCTGAAAAATTTCCGGGACTTATCTACACATGATTGACTCACAAAACTACACTGACTTATGTTGAACTCTACTATGTCTACATCTACTGGAGAAAACACCCCACCAATGTTTGCCAATAGTGACAAATTTGATGGGTTGAATTGGGTGGCATGGAACAGACTCATCCACATTGCTGCCAAGGTCAGAGGGATATATGGCTACCTCAATGGATCCATCAAGGATCCTGCTGTGATACCTGATGTTACCTCTACTACATCCACTACAGGCCCTCCTACTACAGCACAAACCACCTCTACACCTCAACAGTCCATGGTCCAACTGGCCTTTATACCCCTTCCAGCTGACAACACCCCATGGGATTCTCCTACTCCATCACCCACAGAGTGGAAGAAATGCAATGCATGGGTTAAAGGGCTCTTGATATTTAATACCAAGAACCCTATTGGCCTTGGTATTGACACTACCAGCACTGCCACCAAAGCCTGGGAATTGTATGTCACTAACTACTACAAGTGGCATCACCTATGCCTCAACAAAATGCTGAACAAGAACTGAGGAGTATAACATACTCTGATAACAGTGACTTCATGGCACACATTGCTCTGTTGAAAACAAAGTGGACATATGCAAATGCTCTGGGTGCAGACATCAAGGACAACAACTTCAAAACTATTGACCCCAACTCCTTACCATGCACATGAGACCCTGTTGTGGCATCTCTATACCACTCAATGTCCTCCTCCAAGGCAATCTCCTAACTCCAGGTCTGGTGGCAACACATCTCCCATGATTGGGTCAATAACCCTGCATGGGCAGTCATGGCCCTCCAAGCCACACCTAATACCTGTCAGGGTGGTAGGGGTCGAAGCCAGGTTGTCTGCTTGAACCCTAACTGCTGTCACCCTGGCCATACAATTGAGGTGTTGAAGAGGCAGAAAAGTAGCAGTGGGGAAATGCGAAATCAATTCACAAATCACAATCTATCCTATCCTAAAAATAAATCCACAACTACAAATTCTAACTCAAAACAAGTTCATGGGGAGAAATATCAGAAACGAGGTAATGGTTTTGTCTAGACAAGAGTTGTCTAGAAGGGGACAGAAACACAAAGATAAAGTTGATCGCTTGATGGATGTATATCTAGAGAGAGTGGTCTCTAGAATGAATAGAGGTTTTTACTTAAACTAACACAAAGAGTGAAGTCGACACGAGATCCGCGCTGTGGTGCTAACACAACTTCCAAGTCCTTTCAATACGAAGTTAATAGATCTAGATCTAGAGGTAGCTGTCTCTAGACCCTGACACTATCAATACTCGGAGAGATACCTGATCCGCACTGTACTAACTTCTTCAGTTGTCAATGTGCGATCGATGGCTCTGCAGTCAACCTTTTCCAGGTAGCTTTGCACTTGTAACTCGTTTGAATCACTTATAGACTTTCTAGATGATGTTGTTTTTATAATGGTTCTCTAGACCAAAGAATTCACACTTGATTCACTTAAATCACACTTGAAGAATCGCGTTAATACAACACTCTAAGCGTAGCTTTAGCGGGTGAAAATCCTTGCTTTAGCTGACGCTTTGAGAGGGTTTTTATATTGTTCTATAGAGAGAGAAACTAAACTAGAGTAAACAAATGACAAATTGTGTAATCCGTGAGCTGAGTAATTTAATTAGGGTATCTATCCAATCGGATTTGTCTAGGCTAATAGTTTCTCTAGAGGCGCTGACGCGTCCTCCGGCATGTATACGCGTACACTGGCATCGGCTCGCGTATATCACTTATGATTTTGGTAGCACATGTTTGTGGCTAGAGTGGGTCGCCTCGTCTAGAGGACCTGCCATCAAATCTCCTTGATGCCGCTAATCATTCTCCTTTTAGCATCTCTTCACTCGAGGCTTAACAACGCGTCGGATCCAAGAATTACCCTAGCTGCTGAGCATCCACATCATCCGTGTTTTACGGAGCGACTCAAATTGTCTAGAGAGGCCGGACCGTTCCCTGCTACGGGGTTGAGTTGTCACATGATCATAAGATATTCACCCCGACCGCAACTGCTAAGTCTCGGTGATATTCTATAGTCTAGTGACACTCAAAGGTCATGGTTTTTTGAGTGACACTTCTAAAGCCTTGATTGCTCTAGAGAGCAATGGCCTCTAGGGACTTATGTTAACAAAGGTTCATCAATGTTACACTTTGAGCCATTAATGATCGAAAATCATTAATAATAATGGGATTTGGGCTAAAAGCCGTTTTGGCTGTAACATCGCCATTGACCATGTACATTTACAAGGTCCAAGATGGCAAGTAAAAAGGACAACACAGAAAAGAAGAAGACTGCAAAAAAGGAGACTACCCATACTGGGAAATTATCCATCCAAAACCTCATGTCCTTGAAAAGGTGACGAGACAGGACAATGTATACGACTGGGCAGCCGTTTAGGTTAACGCAGGGTAAGGTCAAGCTTCAGAGTGAAACGTACAGAATGCGATCTCTATGGCTGACCAGGACAGTTCGAAAGTAGCTTTCCACATGTCAAGATGCACAAGGACCAGTCTAGACATTAGTCGTGAGCTTGTGCACGTAAGATGGTAGTGGTTTCAGCACTCACTTTACAAGTTGGCCTCCCAGAACTAAGAGAGGGAATGCACTAAAGGCTAGCGAAGGTGGAGATCAGTAATTAATCAACGACTCGTCTAGAAACGAACAAAAACGTACTGAGAAACCACTCTAGTGGTGGCCACGGGTTGACATATGCACCATCAGAATTAGCATTGATGCCTATGAGGCATATAATTGCGCAGAGGATTGTAGTCCGTAGGAGCATCCTCCGTTGTGAGGGGAGCCATGAAGGGTTCGTCTGGGCGGTCTGGGGGATAGTAGGAGGATCCATGGTGTAAGAGAAATTACAAGCCTACCAAAGTATTGGTCAAAGAGACCGCCGCTCGTACGTGCTTATATGTATATACTCTATGTATGAACGTGAGACGAAGACGATCGAGATCGTTCTTTGGTATTGATATTAAATGAGTTAGGGTACGGAAGATTAAAATGGCTTTCGACATTGAAGTTTGAGGATTAGGGGAACCGGTCAGTTCCATATTTGCTTTCAAAATCTAGGCAAGATCCGCCCACTTCTTGATGCAATGCCGATAGATTTTGCACATTGTCTGTATTTTTTCTTTAATCAGAAAACCAAAAAAACACGCTACTTACAGATAAAAACCCAATCACTGAGACTCTTACGAAAAAACTAACACTCACTCAAAAATCTGAAGCACTTTGAAGCACAGACTGACCGCAAAACCAAAAATTTGGGCGCTCATGGGCATGCAAACAAGACCGGTGGGCACCTAAATCATCGCCAAAAATCTTTTTATTCTAAGTCAGGATGAGCTGGAAAGAAAGGGCTTCACCCTGAGAACGCAAAGTACCTGGTTGAAAGGTCAACGAAGCCATGGTAATATGGCCCATGATCAGAGGTCGTAGCCAAAAAGGGAATACTGTACCAAAAGTAAGGCTGATACTGGGAATCAAGATGCTACCTCATCCCTGAAAATGCGCCAGCCGCGTGGAGAGCTGCACTGAGCTAGGTTGCTTTTGGCAATGTAGTAGGCACCCGTTAGTTTTTTATTCTTGCGGCGCTGTAAGCCCCAATGTTTTGTTTTATGGACAGTCTGTGCCTCAAGACATCGCTGGTGACCATCTTTTGTGTGAGTGTCAACTTTTAATTGTAATGGTCGCAGTGGTCATGAAGACATAGACGGCGCGCCATAGCGCTGCAGCCTGCACTTAATTTCTAACAATGCCTGAGAAGTTCCTAGAGTAAAACGTGTGAGCAGGCCGGTTGTGGTTCAGAAACACGGCAAGAGACGTTCGGTGGTGATACCGTTGTGAGAGAGTGCTAAATCCGTACGATTCACTCTGTGGCTCTAACATTGATAGGTCATCCATAAATAGATCAACGAGGTGATGTGTACGCGGTAAAATCATCCATGATCACCGCCGCCTAAAAGGTTCTCTCATGACAGGGCGCCGCGCTGAGCCATAGCAAAGGATGCACGGCAGCAAAGAACTTGAGAGGCGCCCTTTTCCTCTGAGTCACATTCACCAGCACACTGGTATGGGCACCTCAATTCCAAACTTACTGTGCGATGAAGTTGACTGGTCCCATGAAATTTCCTGTCAATGTTGTAAGTGGATACTTATTTACATCTTGGTACGACATTCCCTGCAACTCTGACGTCTGTGCCCCCGGCACCGGTATCAATCAAGTGCTTGTGCATGAGTACTATGATCCTATCCCGCTGCCCGGGTGATAGCTTGCCATCATCATCGGGTAGAGCTTCCCACTGTCAGTTACGGCTGAGTGTACCAGACCAGTGAGACCAAGATAGGCTTTCGGCTTGTATATTGTGTATGAAGTTTAATCAGATAACACGATCAGGAGTATGATGGTAGTTGGCTCATCCATGAGGTCCAGGACGGAACAACAGTGAAGCACCGAAAAACACAACATCGGTTGGATTCTTATGTGTATAACCCCCGGTCTATCTTTCATCATAGTAATGCGTCGGTTATTAACTCGAGTACGCAACGCGTATCGGCAGCTTCTTGACACTTGAAGGCGAGCTTTCTGAGTTAAGCTTCACTCGGTATCTTGTCATATAAGTCTCTAGATCCAGCGTACAAGAAATAAATCTAACGTCACGGTGCAAAATTCGCTCGTGAGGATTTCACACGGAATCCAGTTTCAAATATACTATCAGGCAAACTTAGGAGCCGTTCTGGCTATCTAGTTCCTGAGCATATCGGTTAAACTGGCCCAACCTGGGTTGAAAACGACCTATCACCTGCCGAGAACAGCTGAACGCTCTTTATAGACTCTGCAGCAGAAACGACCGACTCCGTTGCAGCTGGTGGCAGTTTCTCTGAATGGTACATAAATAGTACTACGGCGAGAACTTGAGCGAAAGGTTCAATTCTGAGCCTGAATTGAGCCTCGGAATGGTGAGTCTAAGCCTTGCTACTACTACAAAGTCGTATTTCAAGGACGGATGAAACGTCAGGCAGACACTGTTAGGGGCGTTATGTGCTTTTAGCGCGTTGCTAGCACCTTTGGGTCTTCGTGCTGCATACGTCAGTTTGCAACTGGAAATGACCATGAAGCATGATCTGCCAAGTTGGTAGGATGTAAAAATACAGTCGGGTTGCACGAGTAGTCCAGAGGTCGTATACATGACACGGCTAGAGCAGGAACACAGATAATAGTACAAATAGCGACGACAGATACATCAAGACTTTGGCACCAGAAGTATATTTTTCGTATAGCAAGAATCGACAGAGCAAGGTCCGGCGACAGTAGAGCGAAAACAGGACGAACTTGAAGAACACAAATCAGAGTATAAGAAACGTGAAAGCGGACAGATGTTAAAGAGGCGGGATCTACTCGGTCGATCGAGGGTTCATTAGCACTCATGAGCATTTAGCGCATCTCGCTGAAGCCAGCGTGCTTCTCCAGCCCTTCTCTGAGAAATCACCTCAGTTGTTCATCATGAAACGCCAGGTCTGACGTTCCGTTTGGGGCAAAATAGCAATACAGTTCTATGAGCAATCAAAAATACACGGGATAGCTACAACAGCAGTATGTACTTATACAAGCGAGCGAGGCAACAGATACAGCATATTTTTTGGTATTTAAGAGGGTAGAATGTCCGATAATGCAAACGACAGAGCAAAGACAAAAGCAGGACTCCAAATGCGACAACGACAGGAAAACGACAGGAAAACAATACAAACACCAGACGGAGATCAATACAGGAAACACAAAGACAAAGAGCACAGCAGGTTCAAGAATTAAACCAAGGTGACACAATAAAATAACCGCAGAAATACACTAACAAACCAATTGTTAATTCCAGGTCCTGGCGAGTTTTTAATTATAATTTTGACGATATCCACCACTGGACTCAGGCATAACGAAGCCACCGCCCCCGGAACCTCCAGGGGTAGGGTACGGCACCTCATGGCCATTCGACGAGGCATATTGGGGAACCCAGTTGTCTGGGACAATGGGCGCGGACGCCACCACATGATAAGCGCTCATATTGCTATGCGCATATGTCGAATGAGGAGTGGGAGGCGCTACTGGAGGTGAAGCTGTGTCCGATCCCCACAAAATTCCAAAAGATGCGGCGCGGAGGGAAGACTCAGATTCAATTTGCTGGGCGTAAGGATCGTTATTATGAGGGTGAGGGTGTGGGCGGGAGTATGGGTAAGGGGAAGATGCGATGTTGGGGGGAGCTGTGTTAGCTCTGAACTCTTCTCGCCTATTCGGTCCATGGGGATGCTGATGATGAGAAGGTTGGAAATCGTGAACGACTCCTTCGTGGATACTATCCAACATCATGGGAGCAGGAGCATCAGACATTCCTCCATCTAACCATTGTCCCTCTGGAGGTCTTGCACCAACAAAAAATGGTGTACCGGGACCGAAATCTCTCGTGTTAAGATTCGGACTATCTGCCCGGTGCGAATACGCGCTCTGTGGACTAAGCTGTGCTGTAGAGTCGCGGCGTGGTGGAGAAGATTGGGTTCAAATTAGGTGTTCCCCAAGGAGGTCGGGGGCTGTGTATCATGGATTCACCGGTAGCGCTGGGAGAAGGTGATGGCGGAGGTAACAATGCGGGAAGCGGTGGCGGAGGCGGTGGTGGTACGGATGTAGGTTTCCCGTTAAAGTCAGCATCGTCCAAGATGGGAGAGAGTGACCGGACGTTGTTGATGAGCTCAGGAGGGCGAGGAGGCAGAGCAGGAGGCGAATCAACGTCAACCAATCGATTAAAGTCGGCAGAGCGTGAGGAGGACGGAGGGGTCGGTAAAGTGGTGTTGCGCGCTGGTTTTGAGTGTGGAGGTGGACCACCCGTAATTGAGTTCGAGTGAGAGGTGTAGGAAGATGATGGAGGAATTGGTAAGGTATTGTTACGCTCTCGGTGAGGTGGTAGTGGAGGTGGTGGAGGTGGTGGAATGAAAGAGGAAGCGCTTTGACGCTGAGAATCGGGCGTCGAAGGGTGTCCGACAGCGTTGTTTACAGCCGAGATGGCAGGCGAGCCTGGTAGACGGGAGGCCTCTGACGGAGGAGGAGGCGGAGGCGGAGGAGGCGGGGCAGTCAGCTGGTTAAGACGGATTGGTACTTCTCCAGCAGATATCTCTCCGAGCTTTTGTTCGAGCTCTGGGTGTAAGGGTATCCTGGCGGGTGTGGGTGGAGTAGACCCCGGAGACTCTTGCAGAGACAGTGGAGAAGCACTCGGATAAGTAGGAGATGCATCTCCAGTCGTTGCAAGCTGCATCATGCCATCGGGCATGGTTTGGACGTGGGGTGGAGGGCCTGGAGGAACAAAGTTCCCGGATGGTTCCCCGGACAAAGAAGGACCATGAGTATCATTGAGGCGAGGTATCGCCTGTTTTGCCATCGTCGAGCGACGAGGCCCTCCCTGTGCCGTATAAAGAGGTTGTTGGGCCGGGGGATCCGCAGCGCCCATTGTACCCGAGGTATTATGCCTCCGTTGATGACCATTGGGCTAGAAAAATATGAGAAAATGAGAAAAGTACTCAAAGAAGAGAATCAAGGTGCTTACCCTCCGACAACCACGTTCTTGGTCATCCTCAAGTCCTAGAGCATTTGCATCATCGAGCGTGGGCCCATTTTGATGTTGATGTTGCTGAGGAGGTAAAGGATTGCCATTAGGAGGAAAGGCGCCTGTAGCCTGCGCAACAGCGTTCAAGTCGTAGTCGCCTTGGAACGTATAGTTATTCTGGCTTCCTCTGATACTATTGAACGTGCTGTTGTTGATGCTAAAGTTGTTCGCGCCCTTAAAGTTTGCGGACATGGAGACTTGGAGAGATACCGAGTCATGAGAGCAAGCCAGACTTTAAGTACCCCCGACCTATGTTTGTCCTTTAACAGCAATCCAAAGCGAAAACACACCGCATTTCTGTCATCGGTGAACATGAGACACATCAAGGCAATTCAATTTATGGGCATGCGGCATGCCATCTTGGCAGGAGAGCTGCGGATGTAAGTATTCTCGGCCCGCTGAAATCAGTGATCATGCCGAGACGCACGTGATCCTAAGTCACGTCTTTGGCAAGTCTGAAGACGACGACGACGAGATCGAAGCCGCTGGTCACTGTGGCAGACGACGAGCTAATCCTCTTCCTCATCGTGTACAACAGCGCCGACGCGCACATTCCACCGACGACTTACTCCCTTTGGCCTGCCATCTCTTACGACACGCTACGACGCCCAAGGGCTCCTGTTTTTTCTGTGTACTGCCCCAGTACCTAATTCTATGCAATGGACCCGTCAACGCACACGAACGGGACGATGAACGGCGATGCTGCAGTCGAGTCCTCAGCAGCATTTGACCCTCTAATTTTTCGGAAATACCTCCTGGCATTATTGCCGCCAGTCATCGGAGCCGACCCTGCGGACCTCGACACGCTCTTTGACGACGAGTTCGAAGAGCGTGTGGGCCGCTTTGCAACGGAGGCTGGAAATGTGGTATACATTGTGCAGACAAAGGAAGAGTCGGAAGGTGTGGATAGTCTCTGAAATTGAGGGCTGATATTAAGGGAATTTCACAGATGAGGCACTACCGCCGACATACACTTACCACCTTACACCACATCTGACTTATCATTCGTCAAATATCACAACGCTGGCTCTTATAAAGCGTAGTCCGACGCTAGATCCTCTCGCGCCTCTCGCAACGCAGCTGCACTTTCTCAATCTATTCGCTGGAGACGAGACACCCTACGAGAGTCTGCATGCTGTTGTCAGTCAGGGTGTTAAGCCCTGGTTCGACGCCTTCGTGGGCTCGCGGGGAGGAGGTAAAGACGGTGGAGACTCAAAAATGGGTTCGTGATCGGCTACTCGCGAAATAGACTTTCTAATTAACGGATATTACCAGGTATCCCGATGACGAAGAAAAAGTTCGCTGAACTCGAGCTGTCGCTGCTACATCTCCAACAAAATGTCGAAATTCCCGAAACACACCTTGTCATCCATCCCATGATCCAACGCGCAGTCGAGCAGGTGCGTGTCAAGCTCCTATCCCCTGAACCGTATCTCATAATGTTTGCAGGCACAAACAGCCGGCGTCCGACCAAACATCTCTCACATCCCTCCCAAACTCCTCAACGACTCCTCTTTCCTCAACACGCTTCACGCCCATGTCAACTCATGGATCAAATCCATCCAAGCCGTAACCAAACTCACACGAGACGTATCTTCCGGCACCGCATCCCAAGAAATCAACTTTTGGTTATCCCTCGAACGCGCTCTGGAGGGAATCGAAACGCAACTCCGTTCAGAAGAAGTCAATGTCGTTATGGATTGTCTACGGAATGCCAAACGTTTCCATGCGACTGTTAGCTTCATGGCTGACACCGGGCTCAAAGATGCTACGGATCTGGTACACAAGTATAACCAGCTCATGAAAGATTTCCCTCTCAACGAACTACTATCTGCTACGGACCTCGACAAAATTCAAGAAAGCCTTCATTTGATTTTCGGTCATATTAACCGTAAACTCAAACTCTCACCGTACCCCATCCGTCGAGCCCTCCCCCTAGTCGAAGCAATCTCACGAGACTTCAACGATCAACTCCTCCGCATCCTCACATCCCATCGACTCCCCTACACCCCCTACGACACATTCGAACGTCTACTCTCCCAAACGATGAACATCTTCCGTACCTGGGACGATCTAATGAAAGAATTCACAAACGTCGCCAGAGAAGTCACTCGTAGACGATCTGAGAAATTCATACCGATCAAGATTTCTCCTGCGCATGCGAAATTACAGGAGAGGTGTAGATACCTGAGGGATTGGAGGAAACAGCATGAGCAGTTGGCTGTTATGACTGGACCGACGAGAGGGTTAGGTGGGACGGCGTTTGCTGGGGCGGGAGTTGCTGCTGGTGTTGGGGATATGGGTGGGATGGATATGGAGGAGGAGGTTAAAGAGGCTTATGAGGTCGTTAAGAGGATTGATGTGCTGGATGTTTCTGTTGGTATGTGTTGGCATCTCTGATTCGTGGTGAATTAGCTGATGGTGTTCTCTAGAGGGGACGGAGATCTGGGTGGCGGCTGAGAACGCATATAATGAACGCGTTTCGAGAGTCGAGAATCAAATTATTGCGAGATTGAGAGATCGCCTTGGGACAGCACGAAATGCAAACGAGATGTTCCGCGTTTTCTCGAAGTTCAACGCGCTGTTCGTTCGCCCAAAGGTCAGTCCTGCTCCTCCCTTGCTTATTTGCCACTGACTCCTCATCCCGCTTGCGAAAGATTCGCGGTGCGATCCAAGAGTACCAAACCCAACTAATCGACAGCGTGAAAGAAGACATCCAACACCTTCACCACAAATTCAAAACGCAATATCGCTCATCCGAATCCTACCACATGTCACAAATGCGTGATATCCCACCCATTGCCGGTGCTATAATCTGGGCAAAACAAATAGACCGACAGTTGCACACTTATATGAAACGAGTGGAGGACGTTTTGGGTAAAGGTTGGGAGTTGTATGCGGAGGGACAAAAGCTACAACAGGAGAGTTTGGCGTTCAGGAAAAAGTTGGATACGAAGTTGGTCTTTGATGCTTGGATGCAGGATATTAATAGGAGGAATATGGGTGTTGATGGGAGGTTGTTCGAGATTGTGAGGATTAGGAATGCGACTAGTGGTGGTGTCGGTGGGACGTCATCGTCAACTAGTGGTTCGGGTATTGGGATCGGCATCACAGCGTCTACCTCCGGAACTTCAACATCAATAACAGTCGGCGCAGCAGGAGTATCAAACCCCTCAACAATAGCAGGTGGAGGGGGATGGCAACTTCAACTAGCAGTCAATTTCGATCCCCAAATCATCACTCTCTTCAAAGAAGTTCGGAATTTACTATGGTTAGGGTTTTCAGTACCGCATGCAGTGACGAATATGGCGAAGGATGCGAAGAGGGTGTATCCACATGCTGTAAGTTTGATGGAGACTGTGAGGACATATGGACAGACTTTGGATTTGGTGGAAAGGAATAGGGGGATTGAGTGGTTGGTTGCTGAGTATAGGAATGATGCGCAGAGGATGATAAGCCGAGGTGCGTTTTTGTGTTTCTGATTCGTGCTGTCTTCTTTTGTTGATGCTGATTGGTCGTGTTTGATCGGTTGGTGATCGGTTGTAGGGATGAATATCCGTTGGGATCATTTTGTGAATCAGTATGATACGGCGAGATATGTGCCTAGTGCGGATGCGAGGGATAACAGGCATATACAGTTTGTGAGAGAGTTTGCGGGTGTTGTTTCGGTTTTACAGGTTCGTGTCTCTTCTATTCGTTGTGTTTGGCGGTTGCTGAGATTTTGTAATAGGATAAAACAAACAATGTGATTGATTTGTACAAGGATATACTTCGGAACGTAGAGGATCTAGCGACGTGTTCGTATACCACCGAAGCGTTTTCAGAGCTTCTGGGAAAGATTCAGGCTTCTGTACGTCACTTGCCTCCTCTTCTTTCTCGAAGGCTAACATCATATTTCTTAGATCGACAAACTCAATCTTGAAGGTTACGCCAACCTAGAAAACTGGGTCGCAGAGCTTGACAAGCGAATCGAAAGCATTCTCTTACAAAGACTAGTAGCGATCATTCAAGTCTGGTGTGCCGAGTTCGATAGAAACGAAGATGGAGAGACGAGGAGGGATACAGTGGTGCCTAGTGCACCGAATGTGAGAGATGCGCTTGGTGCGAAGAGGAGAGGTGGAAAGGGTGTCAAGGAGGAAAAGGTATGTCCAATCACTGTTAGTTGAGGGTGAGAATGGCGGATGCTGACGTGCGATATAATTAGTTCATGGAGACGCATATGATTGTAAAGCCTATTGTGCACGAGATTAGGATCCAAAATCAGGTTATTTTCTTGGACCCGCCTATAGAGTATGCAAGGGCTACGTGGATCAAGCAGTTGCACGATTGGCTTGGTGAGTAGTTCCAAGGCGGCGATGCTCAGAGTACTGATCTTATCCGTACAGGTGTTGTGTGTCGGCTGAGAAGAATACAGAGCTCGCGATATGAGATTGGACTGCAGATGCAAAAGGCGTCTGCTGTTGAGATCACATACGTGTCGCTGGTATGTATTCTCACATGCGTGCTAAAACTGTGATTGACGCTGATATAACTATATAGCTCACGAAATTCACGGATAATACCCTAGAACGACCATTCCAGCTAATTGAGAACAAAGTTCAACAACTCAAAGACTACGTCGCGAAATGGCTCCAATTCCAATCTCTCTGGGATCTTGAAGCCGAATACGTCTTCAACCGACTCGGAGACTCACTCTCGCACTGGCAACAACTCTTGATCGAAATCAAGAAAGCACGGTCAACATTCGATACAAGCGAGACGTCGAAATCGTTTGGAGTGTGTGTGATTGATTATGATCAAGTGCAGAGTCGGGTAAATGCCAAGTATGATTCGTGGCAGAGAGATATTCTGAGCAGGTTTGGTGTGAAACTCGGGAATGCCATGAAGGAGATGCATGCGTCCATCTTGAAGGCAAGGAATGATCTGGAGCATCAGAGTATTGAGGGGCTGGTTGGTGCTTCGAGGAGATTCTGAGGATGTTTGCTTGGATGGTTTTTCCCCCTTGTTCTTTCGTTTTAATCTGGTCTCGGTGTAGAGTATCACATACCCCTTCCCTCTCGCACATGCATGGTCTTCTTTATTTTGCTTTTCCTTCTCTTTTCTTTCCTTTTCTCGTGCATTCCCTAGATCTGTCGCTCGTTTTCTGTCCTCGTACATGTATATCCTTTAGTTCCGTTTTTCAGTTATGCAAAACACTCTTTTTTACTTCTTAATAATTCAGCCTCGAGCTTTTTTGAGTTATATTTGATTAGCCCAAGTGATCGGTCTCCCATTGATCACTTCTTGCGGATGAGTTTGGGATTCATCGGATATCGGTATAGGTGTACTTGTAGACTTTATGATGGTTCGCTGAAGAATGGACATCACAATAATCTCCTATGGTCGCCTGATAATCCATTTCCCTATTCGCAGATTGTTCCTCAAGTAATATAGCTCCCAAAGCTGCTTAAGGGTGTTGGCTGCGATGTTGTGGATACATCNACAGGACAGAATATTGGAACCAGGGGAGACAGGGATTAGGTAAAGTAATTAATAAGGCATAAATCCCGGTAAGGAAATTAGTGCGTGATGCAAGTCATAGACACTCAGAATCCGGAGATTAGACATTGACTAGATGCAGTGCCCAAACGTTCAAGTTCAAATAGCACTTGGAATTGGACTTCTGGCCTCTTCTGGCTCAGCGCTCAGCTGTTATCAAGGGATGATGGTGAAGCATGCATAAACTAAACTCCGATGCCGATGCGCCTTCAGAGCAATCACCGACTACCACTCCTAGTTTTCATGACTAGGCGGTTTCTGTTGACTCACCGAGAGAGCCTACATTTCTCATATACACATGCATACGTGATATAACGTCCGTAGTAAGACACAGTAGGTAATAACCTCTGTCGACCATTGCATGGTGATCAGGGGACCGGAGTTTCGAGTGGGTATGTGGCGTATGGAACGCATGAACATGAGTGTCGGACTCGGATACAAAGGACTTAGTGGCGATGCGAAAGATAACCGCTTAACCCCTTTTTATGCGATAATTTCCATCTCATGGCAAAGTAGGTGTAGAGATGCCCATGCCTCCTAAGTAGACGGAAGTCCTCATGTGAAACTCCCAACTATCTATGTATACTCTGAGATACGCTCCCCATTTCCAAAACTAAAAATGGTCATCTCGGACTTTATGGTTGTAGAGTGCCTGCCCTCCAAGTTGAGTGCTTCGCGACCGATCCAAGAATAGCGACAACGCAGTTCCGTCGCACCCGAATCATAATGAGAAGTCAAATCAAGGTCTTCTTCATCATTTTCAAGAGGTTCTGGCCTTCTTGATCGCAACGTGCCAAGTCAACTAGTGGTAGGCCATATTATGCCAGAAAGAAGCCTCCAATAATAACCACTACCGCTGCCGCCACTGATGAGAGGCGGTTCGGCATAGATGACTTGCGTGCGGCTTGCTACTTTACAAAACGCCGAAACGCTTTTGGTCAACCAACAAGGGACACCGCGGTCTAATCGCGCGGAACTTGGGAGTCTCCCAGCAACTGTCGCTCCCAGGATCATGATGTACATGCCATTTTAATCAGAGAATAGGTTCAGAATTAGCGTGCATCCAAGGCAGAGAGATCAAATAAATGGTCTGCGCATTTCAATTATGGAACTGCTTCTGTTCCTGTCCCACTTTTCAATTCAAGGTCTCTGCTTCAATGTCAGACCTAGTTGTCGGTCCACTGTTGTACGTCATTTTCCCTCCCATTTAATGCGATTACCCGTACTCAGGGACACGATAGAACAGGGCCACCTGTGAGTTGAATTGACTCGTGCCTGCAACTAGCCTTTGACAATGGTATGCTAGTTGATTGGTGTCGTCCTGAACTGGTGGCTCTATGGTATCTTGCTGATGCAATACTGTGTGTTTTAAGCCCTACTCAGTCCGCTCCTACAGTTTGCTGACAGAACAACCAAGTCATGTATATCAATAATTCGAGGAAAGACCGGGTATTTCTCCAAGCAATAGGTCATTATTTTCCGGTATCTTTGTCGATACTAATCCGAAGTACCTTCATCCTCAGTGCATTTCATATTCCTACTCGATACCGCCCAAACTGTCATGATCACCAACGACATTTTTTTTCTGGTTCGTTTACAACTTCGGCACAGACGCGGTGATGCGCAAACTTCACCTTGCAAGCCTTGACGGGCCATTTGTTGACGCCGTGATCGCTCTCACAGTCCAATTGGTTTACTGTTGGAGAATTTGGGTGCTAGGGAGGTGGAGAATTGTTCCTGTTGTGATTGCAATCGTAGGTCGTCTTTCTATGCTTAGTAATGGTAATCTTTTGACCATTAACGACACATCGGTACAGCTCGCATTCGGGGGATGTGCCAGTGGCATGTTTGTCGGCATACACGTGAGTGGTGCGGGGCTGGAACACGCCGACATAATCATGGCCGAGTAACGATGTCTGGTTTTCTAGGATGCCATTACAGGGATGGTCGAACCGGTGGACCGGATAATGGATGATGTAAGTTTGATACTAGCCGGTCAAAAAGTTCGCGTTCTTCATATTTGCCTTTTAGATCTGGCTCTTTCTGACGGCTGTAACCGACATCGTAATAGCTGTTTCCATGGCCTATCTGGTGCGTTTCTCTGTTAGTGTCATTCTCAGCGAGGGGATTCCTGATCATCTGTTCTATTTCTTTCTAGCTACTGCGATTCCGATCAACCAAGACGAACCATAATACAATGGCTGTGGTGAAACGAATTCTTGCATTGACGGTAGAGACAAATGCGGTCACCAGTAAGTCATTAAACGTGCGACAACACACCATTTCAGAATATCACACTGAGGTTTTCTTAGCCATCTTGGCAATTGTGCTTATCACTATGTTCCTTGTCCCCTCAATAGCGCCCCCAGTAAGTATTCCAGAATGCCACCCAATGCACTCATTAACGAGTCTTTCACAGAAAACGAACCTGTATTTTGTAATGTAAGTACTGAGCACGAGAATATCAAGACGAATACTTATCGGTTGACTATTTTGCAGTGGATGGAACCTTGGAAAATTGTGCGTCTGCCCTTCAGAATGCATACAATATTTCTCATCCTTTTTATTCTGGGGATATCAGATACAGCAATTGCTTTATGGTCCTCCTCAACCAACGACTTTACTACGAAGGTTCGAGGTCGAATTCAGGGAGTAAGCGCGAAGCGGGTCATCCTGAAGGGATCCGGATCGAAACATTTACGACGACCGTTCGAAGTAATGATTTCGTATCTCCCCACAACGCTGTCTATCAGGGCGTTCACGAAAATAGCTACGATCAAGAATCCGGACAGACCTCTGCCATCAATTTTACAAAACAGTCTCCAGGTCAAGAAAGAGACGATTTTCAAGTGAAGGGAGGAAAGGTTGCGGAGTCATTTGCAAGCGACTAGAGTAGAGGGGTTCATAGAATTGATACAATGACCTTTATCACAAGCCTAAAGGGGTATATACTGGATTCATTATTATCGAAGTATTGTAATTTCTAGAGATGAAACATCAGCTTATTGGTCCGGGAACTTCTTGTTTCTGATCAGATATGTGGGTATGAAAATAGTGGCAGGGATATGTATTACGGCTACCTACCAGATCGTAAGATCCTCGGTCTTCATGTGATCTTCGTGGTAGTAGGGTCGGTTCCGGGGACAGTAAATGATCCATGGGTACTGAGCGTCATGACCCAGTACAGAAGTTGATCAAAACGAGCTTCGATTCTCGGTTGGCGATCCGTCGAACAAATTTCAGATACTGACCCCGTTTCTCCACGACGAAGCTGTCGAGGATGCTCGCTAACTGCACAAACAGGGCCTAATGCCTGTTGGCAATTTGCAAATATTGACTTGACTACATGATGGAAGTCGAAGATAAAGGGTGTAAAGGAAGCTCTGATCCAAAGTGACCGAGCATTGCATATTCCTCGCCAGCCATTGAATCCCATCGAGTACAACGTAGCTGATGATATAGTAGGGTCATGAGGTGCTAGGCTGGCTTCATTTGGTATGGAGATCCACTAACAACAAGTGTGTGCATGAGGACGTAAAGGCACCACTCGTCCAGAAAGTCTAGTGACTTCAATCAGTGAGGGCGCCGTAAATCGCAATAGGATATTGGCCGAGCTTCGAGCATCATAGGTGCCTTCAATCAACCCTTATACTCAGCTACTTTCCAAGATCCCTTTTTCCTGACTCATACACAACACGGACTGTCTTCTGGTTTTTAAGCGGAAGTTCGGGGTTCCTGTGGGTTTGTGGTATAGGTGAGAACATGCCTTCGGTGGCGATGCAGAAGGAAGCCCCCTGCTGGGTCCTGGTGTTCCTCTACTAAATCTCTTAAATAAAATTAAGCACAAATTTACCTACCGCCGCGTGCCTGACAGTCCGGAAGGACTTTTTAGTAGCCCCTAACGAGTTTGTGATCACTGGGCCAGTCTGAGGCTTGTCTCACGCTGAAACGATACGCCTCAATGTCTGACTAATAAATATACCCACAAGAGCATACAAATCTGCAATCAGAGTTCTTCTCTTCAGATTGTAACATAATCGCAATCTTGATGTTAGGCAACCCATGACCGCGGAACAATGCTAGAATTTGTTTGAGGAGGTCTTCCTTTCTTCTTGAAATTGAGCTGTGTCTTTTTCGACATGCAGAATCACAACCAGGCCTGTCACAGGTCTTGTTATTCATACTGACATGATGTTGTGCGTGAGAAGCTTCTAACATTAACTCCACTACGACCGGAGACTCTCCGGTACACTACATTCATTGGAGTAGATGCGGCTCGCTTACGGACAGAGCGCCCGAATGTTCTCGGTTGGTGAATGAGGACATCGCCGCTCAATGTATATGTAACTCGGAGAAGCCTTCGCCACTATTATTCCCAGAGTCGTCGAATGCCTGACGACTGCTATCATGATTGCGCTCTTTGATACTCGGGCAATATAAAGCACACGAGCTGCAATCGCTTAAAAGGTCGGCTGCATTCACTATTCCTCTTACCACCCTCACTCACTTTGTCATGGCCTTGACGCCGGCATCGGAGCCATCTGTAGGACCATTCATGTACGCATATTTTCCTCCCTTGTATAATTACTTTAACGGCCCTGAAAACGTTTATAGAACAGGGCCACCCGTGAGTTAACTTGACCGCTAGGGATACCTCATTTCATGACATCCGAAACTTAAGCTAATCGGTGCCGTCCTGAACTGGTGGCTGTATGGAATACTCATAATGCAATACTGTACGTCTTCTAGTAATACTTGAAAGTCGTTCAAGGGTTCCTGATTTTCAGAAGTTATGTACATCAATAATGTCAAGAAGGATCGAATGTTTCTCCGAGTGATAGGTATTTGGTTTGCTGGTTATATGCCCAGAGGCGAGCTGAATTAGAGCCCCAGTGCACTGTATCTTTCTCGTAGACACAGCACAAACTATCATGGTGATGGACGACCTATTCTTCTGGTACGTTTACGGCTTCGGTGATGCATCTGTGATGCGCCAACTCCACCTGGCAAGTGTCGATGGTCCATTCATCGACGCTGGTATCGCCCTCACTGTCCAGCTGGTGTATTGTTGGAGAATATGGGTACTTGGGAAATGGAGAATTACTCCTGTCGTGATTGCTGTCGTACGTGAACCTTGTCAGATAGAGATAAAAGCGGACTGACCTTAATACTACTTTAACAGCTCGCGATCGGTGGTTGCGCGAGTGGAATGTTTGTAGGAATCCACGTAAGTAATATATAATCTCATGTATATTCTCGCTGAATGGTATACGTATTCTGGATTAGGATGCGGTAACGGGTACAGTAGAGCCAATTGATCGAAAAATGGACAACGTCAGTGGGGTGCCAGCATCAAAAAATCACGGCTCATATGCTGCTGTCTTAGGTCTGGCTCTTCCTGACTGCTGCCACCGACATCTTGATTGCCGGATCTATGACATATCTCGTATGTTCAATTGCCATAGCTAATTCTAACTATGGCAGCCTGATCCTTAATCCCACCTTTCCCCAGTTGTTAAGATTCAGATCGACAAAGACGAGTCAAAGTACTATGGCTGCAGTGAAGCGAATCCTGGCATTGACAGTTGAGACAAATGCGGTGACCAGTAAGTAGATAGAAACAGACATAATCGATATTTCAGCGTCTAAAAAGAATTTAAACCTAGCAATCCTAGCGATCGTACTTATAACAATGTTCCTTGTACCATCATTAGCACCGCCGGTAAGTCCCGAGCTGGCTTACTCTAAATGCACGCTGACTTACGGCAAATGTTCTCAGAAAACCACTCTTTTCTTGGTGATGTACGCTCTGACTACCCCTCTGAGCTGCTAAAGAGCCACTCACTCATTGACTTGTCATCAGCGGATACAACCTCGGGAAACTGTGCGTTGCTCGTTCCGCATTCAGTTTCCCGCAGCTGCTTATCATCTTTAATATAGATACAGCAATTGCTTTATGGTACTCCTCAATCAGCGCCTCTATTACGAAGGCTCGGGGAGCCGTCGAGACAATAGCCACCCTGAAGGGATTCGCATTGAAACATACACGACGACTATCCGAAGCAATGACTTTGCCGGGGCACATCGCGGCACGAACTATCTAGAGGCTGATGATGTTGGCCCTGATGGAGATGCTGGACAGATCTCTGTTATTCGCTTTGCCAAACAGCCGCCAAATTCTGCTAGAACTGGTTTTGGCTCGAGGGACAGGAAGGACGCAGATTCATTCACGAGTGACGGAATTTGAGGCTACCAAGTTGAGAAATTATTAGAGGCTACTTACGATCAGTACTTCCACTGGGACCTATCCCAGGCTTCAAACTTCAAACCTACTATAGTATTGAGTCCATCGTTACAGTTTCAGGGGAGATCGCCACTTCGCTGACGATAAATATACTCACCAACTCGTTGGTCCCAAGATCAGTGATCCTGGTGTGAATGAGGTTGATGACCCTGTGTGGCGGTGCACAGTTGCGCCCTGTGCGCTTAAGGACCTTGGGGTTGTTCTCATTGCTGTCAACCGCTCAGCACCGCCCTTCTTTCTAGGAAAGTTTGTAGGCCATGCGCTTCTTTGGGCGCTACGTGTAGCTGCTCCTACCCCGCGTACTTGACCAGAGATTCTGTTCAATCCCTCAGTCCATGACCAGTGGTGACAAATTTCCCTCTCCACTTCGGTTTCTTGGCTATGTTGCCTCGATTCTTCCCAGCTTGTTCTTGGCCACCAACCTATGCGGAGCTCTTCCGTCCAATACGATAGAGTCCTCCAAGGAAACGAGCAACTTTTCCCGCACTGCAATAGCACCGAATCTCGAGAGCGAGGGCGACCGAACTGTCCAGAACGTCGTCTGGAGCTGTATAGCGACAGTTTTCGCATGCACATGGGTCGCTATACACCCGAATCTACCTGACCCACGGTGCTCAAAGTGGTCTCAATTCAGGCTTCGCCTCGCCATGATGGTTCTCACCATTTTTGCTCCTGAATTCATTCTCATTTGGGCTTTCCGGCAGAGGCTGGGTGCTCGGAAGATCACAAAGGAATACAACCAAAACATACTAGGACTTGGTTAGCTTTCGCTCTTAACTATGTTGTGCTGAATTTCAAGGCTTACTCGTAGTATACCTACAGTTGATGAGAAGAAGAAACCTTTGTTTTACGATCTCCGGGCCTGGTTTCGCAATCCTCCTTTGCCATGCGGTCGGCGACAATGGACCACTACACACGGCTTCTACGTCCAGATGGGTGGCTTTCTGGTTCATGAAGAGGGGTCGGACTGGCCCATCCGTGTTTTGACATTCCCTGATCTCATCGAACTGATCAACTCGGGAGTGATTGACCCTCCTGCCATTTCGGAGGAGGAAATTTGCGACAAAAGCAAAGGCGACTTCTTTTCGAAAGTCGTCGTCATTGTCCAAACAACCTGGTTCATGGTTCAGTGTTTCGCTCGCTGGACCTTGAAGCTTCCTGTGACGGATCTCGAGGTTGCGACATTTTCGTTCGCAGTTCTCAACATCGTTACCTATGCGTTGTGGTTTCACAAACCTCAGAACATCTCGATCGGTACGATGATCCCAATCAAACTTCGCAATATCGCCAGTAATTCAACACAGCCTGGCACGGTCTCTCACGATGGCGCCATCGACGAGCTCGATATTATAGACATGCAACAGAAGGAGCTCGAATCGCCACCTGCTCTAACCGAGCGCGTCGTTCTGTTTGCCGATGGACCTGAAACTGGTAGCAACGGGGTTCGTCAAGTTGACCTCGAACAATCATTCCCTTCCACCCAGATTGTAGCCTCTAATCAATCACATTATCACTCGATCCGAAGTAGGGTGCTTATCGCACTCGTTTTCCTTCCTCAAACCCTCTATCTCTTCTGGAAAGGTATCATCAATGCTGAACTCTTTACGCAATTCCGGAAAGTTGCCCTCGGCTGCACACCCACCATGAAAGCAAGACGAACAATAATTTCCACCGGCAAAGACCCCAATGCAGAGAACACTCATATAGTGGTCTCGGTGACAGCAGGCCCATTAGCAGTTGAGACATTCTATGCCGAGGACGCAGATTCAGAGGGTACTGAGGGGAAAAGCAAACTCATCCTCTTCGTTATCTCAAGCGGATTACTCTTCGGCGGACTTCATCTGGTCCCCTGGAGATTTTCGTTCCCAACAGAGGTCGAGGCTCGAATGTGGCGCGTTTCGGCGCTTTACATCATGTTGAATCCGATCCTGTTATTGTTTCCTCTGATCCTCTTTTCCATTCTCAAATATAGAACCCCTATACGCTCGAAATTTCGCTCTAATTTGATTAGATGTTTACCATGGTTAACACCACCCGTGAGGGTGATCACGGTCGCCGTTCCGCTCTACATCCTTGCCCGGTTATGCATCCTTATGCTATCTTTTACGACCTTACGATCGTTACAGCCCGAGGTTTATAAAGATATTCCGTGGAGTTCTTATGTCTCTCATGTGTAGACCGTGTTATTTTGGTAAATATGATTTACTAGATCCTATTTTAACTACCTCTACGAGTAGAATTCTGAGTTCCGGCAGTATGGTTGGTAATGCCCGTTGTGGGAATGACAGTCACAGATTTTCGCTGTTTCTACACAGCAATACGAATATTGCCAGTCCGTGTGCCCAGCCACATTCATGAGCTCTAATGAGCATTACTCCACATAACAGCTAGCCAATCGAATTGTTGTCTCAGCAGACTTTTCTTACCCTGAGAGCTTCGAGACATTGCAGTGCTTGATGTTGTTAATTGCGTGCTTCTGTTCCTTTTTGAAGGCGACGAGAAGAACTCAGTCACGTCTAGGGGAGCAGATAAATAGACATCCTACTGTTTACGATCAGAACTCCTTCACCGCTGCTGGGCCTCGAACACTACTCACCGTGTTCTTTTCGCGCCAAGTGCTTTCGCGAATGCCCCTCATATCTTTGCACCATTGGATCTCGGAGCTTGATAGGAGACAGGACACAGTCAACCAGTCCACTGATGACCTCAGGACTACACGAGACATTATCTGGAGCTGCCTCGCAACAATATTTGCATGCACTTGGATTGCAATGCACCCTAATCTCCCCGATCCTCAGGATACAAAGGTGGCCCGATTCAAAAGAAGAGTTATTGTGATGCTTGTGGCTCTCGTCGCGCCCGAGTATATTCTTCTCTGGGCGCTAAAGCAGCGTATGGCAGCTGGAATTATCGCTAAGGAATACAATCGGATTATCCATTCGCGTACGTTCTTATTAGGCTCTGAATAACAATCTCACACAATTGGAACTTGCAGGGCCAAGAGCTGATCAGACGTGCTCTACATTATCTCCTTGCTATCGGCACCCGGCAGGTGTTCAAGGTCCACAGAAATGGACAATAGTTCATGGTTTCTTCCTCCAGATGGGTGGTATTCTCATCGCTGACGGGAATACGGGTTGCCCAGAGAAAGCTTTAACCTTACCCCTTCTGAAGGAATTGATCGAGCTCGGTGAAGTAAACCCTATAGAGTTATCCGAGGAGGAAATTGAAGACAAAAGCAAGGGGGACATTCTAACCAAGCTTCTTGTTGTCCTCCAGACAAGCTGGTTTGTGCTACAATGCTTAGCCCGCTGGGCAACTCAGCTTTCGGTAACGGAGCTAGAGGTTATGACGTTTTCTTTTGCCATCCTAAACGTCATCACGTATGCTCTGTGGTGGTATAAACCGCAGAACGTGTGTGTACCTGTGATCATTCATAGAAAGCCCAAGCAGACGCAAGATATAGAGTATGGTGTCTGGGAATCGCGCTCCCCAGGCTTTTCTACATTCGAAAACTTCCCACCCCCCTTACCACCCCCTCGATGTCATCATCAGGATTCCTCCGAAAATGAGATGGACATTACAGACTCGGTCGCATTGAGTCAAGCCTCGCAGTATGAGGTCCCCGAAATATGTGCTACTTCAGATCAATCAATATACCCTCAGGTAAGCTGCCTCTCAACCAGATAGCTACTCCGTCTGATATATTTCGATTGGTTTTCAGGGAATATCAGAGTTCAGATCATCTGCCGCGCAGTATCCTACACGCTCTCAGCCTCGTTGGGCTTGGTGTTTTGACAAGCTGGCATCTGTGCTTAGGCAATCAATAACGTATCCAAAAACTGCTCTGGACCGAATTGGCAGGTTATTGAAGAGCATATGGGAGGCCAAGTTATACCGCAAGGTCATTGTGGCGGTTGGTCCACAATCGGATAACAGTCACCTCACGTCGTCACTAAAATTCGCCACCGTTGACTCGGAGCGTCATGCTACGTTTCCTGACGGTGCGGAATGTGGCTTGAATAGCCCGATGCTGCCTGATATATCGGCAGAGCTTAGAACATATGCTGTCGGGACATTTCATGCATCAGAAATCGACGGATCACCAGGTTACTATTATTACTGCCTCGTTGTTTTGGGAGTGATGAGTGGTGTATTATTCGGTGGCCTACACCTTATTCCCTGGGCTCACGACAATTTCCCAACCTCCACTGAATGGTTACTTTGGCGAATCTCAGCACTTTATATCATGATTCACCCGGTTCTACTCTCACTTCCCCTTTTTCTGGTTATTTTTGTTCGAACTTCCTCTGATTGGAACATCTCCTTCTCCATGATTTTACTACGCGGCAAGATATTTGGCTTCCTTTACAAAATTCTGCCAGTACTAATGCCCTTCATGCGAGTAGTTACTGCGTTGCTCCCCCTTTATATCCTTGCTCGTTGTTGCCTCATCATTCTTGCATTTTCTACCGGTTATTACTCCCATTTCAATAACGATCTGCGGTGCTCCTCAACACCCACTCCAGCACACATGACCTTCCCCTATTGAGGAGCCAGGCCATCTCCCCTTGCTGACGCGATGGCCACTCATTCCATCGGGACCGGGGCTAGGCACTTTGCCTCCATTCGACAACATTCGCCTATTCTCAGCGTCGTCCACCACCCACCTACCTGTGCTAGGCATCACTCTATCTGACCTTTTGTATCATCATGCAGAAGGGCTGTTGGTGAATAATGCGAGTTTAGAAGGCGGTAGGGACGAAGGAAGCCTGTGGACGCAGAAGGAGCAGCCTGGCTCTCTTCGGTTCTCTCGTGTCTTGCGCGACATTGATTCACCTCCCCTCGCTGCATGTCCGATGCTCGAAAAATTATGTGGGGTTGGGCGCAAGCAAACGGCTTTCGACTGGTCATTGTCGGACCAGTTTTCATATAATGGCCGAATTGCATTTCTCCACGACGACGACGCTTACAGTTGGAGTTATCGGGATACCCACGATCGAGAGAAGTCAAAAAGCTTTGCATGGAGGAGGTTTGGGGATATTGGCATCCGCAACAGTAGCTCTTCTCTCCACCCGTTGATATTCTGCCTCCTTCCTCTCCGGTTTGGCCAGCGCGATCCAGACACAAAACATTTCTTAATCATCTCACGAGCGGCCACTAATCGATGACGCTCGTTTGCAAGCCTGCTGAAACTCTTGGTCAACATTTTGGTAAGGCTCGTGGGCAGACCCCATGTTGAAAGTGTGGCATGGATGTAGGATATGGAGTAGGTTGGGATAAACATCTTGGTTATCGGTATTAAGACAGAGACCAGGATCATGGATGTGGTGGTATGTGTCTATTTGAGGAATTTGCGTTGGTGTATTTATTAACTCTGTCCTATGACAGTGTTCGACAAAGCCTCGGCTCAGGTCTCAGGTGTAATGCATGTCCTGATATTTGTTCTCGGCGTGTCCTGTTAGCGAAACTCTCGATAGGACAACAGCGCCATATTCAAGCGGAGTGGAGAATGGGGGGCCTGTAATCGTCACTTCGGCAACTACGACTATCGGATCATTTCTGTTCTGTGTAAGGATTGTCATTCAGAGAAGTCCATCGAGTTATTGTTTGGGAAGAGGAAGTTTCGGTGACAACGCTGCATTTTGATATGGTGCCGACGGGAGAGATGGGATGGCAACAAGAATGAGTAGCTCGCGGGAGCCAGTCCTCCATGAGTTCAAGTCAGCCGATCCAACCTCCACATCGTGCATTTATCGGATCTGATGATTTGAAGCTCGTAAGTGCTAGTGTTTACTTCTCATATGAATATGTTTAAAGAGTTTTCAGGTCATTTTCGGTCGTAACCAGTGCCAGTGAAGAGTAGGGGATGAAGGTCATGCACGAATACAAGAGGGTTCACGAGGGTGAATGGATTTATGGTACTTCAAGTGGTTTGAGGACCAGTAGGTTAATGCAGATGCTGCTATCAATAATCATTTCTGGACTCAACGTTGTGATGAGCTTTTTGAGATAATATCTGCCATAGGGACCTGAACCGTACACCCAGCTCACTCCCAGCTCGCTTTCGGCGCGATACCTGTCATACCGACTGCCCTCTTCGTGGAATATTTCTCATACAGCGACAATCGTGAGCTTAGTGCCTATCACCCGTCAATCGAGTACGGATTTAACATCAGAAATTCTGGGCATACGGTCACCTTGGGCACGCTGACTCCCTATAGTATTTGCCCCAGGGGTAAGTCTTTGGATCGTCAAGTAGACTTCGACAATCAAAGTTCTTCGCGTCACCTACCCACATTAGCGAGCGAATGGTTTTCCAATCAACAGAAAGCAGACGAGCTATATATATAATCCAATGAACTGTATCCGGGTTGCAATCCTTGGGGGCGACACTAAAATAACTACGTGTGAGTATACAGCTTGGCGCTTACCCTCATTACAGGCCATTCTGATGGTGCGTTGGTTGCTCTTCTTGTAGGCAAAAAAGTTATCTTACTTTTTGAAGGGAAAGCACGGCAGGAGTACTAGCGACAATGAAGACTCAGCCAGACCCTCGAGACGAGTAAGAGAGTTAGGACCTGAGGAGTTGAGTCATCTTCCTCCCACAAGGTTGGGTACGTCCCTCCAACTCTAGATGAGGTGACCCTATTGTCTTACTCTTGGACTAGGCAGTGGCGAAATTGTTCTTTCTCGGCGTGTGTTGGAGAAGCCAAGGAATCTCGTGATCAAAGATGCTACGTTCGTCGGTCTGAATCCAGGGCCGGATGCCTCACCGAGACCGTTCATTGAGACT
>JANIEX010000471.1:0-30254 GCA_027627405.1 Leucocoprinus birnbaumii | reverse complement strand
GTTCGACACCGAGATGCAGTCGTTCTTCTATCTCTTCACCCGCTATCTCTCCGAGCGCGCCAAGGCCGTCGATCTGTAAGCATCGCGTTATCGCGGCCACATCGCCCTGCTGATCTCGCTGCAGCGACTGGGATCGCATCAAATCACCGGCTGCTGACCAGATCGTCCCCTACGCCAACCTGCCCCAGCCCAAGGACGTCAGCAACCTCAACAAGCTCGCCGTCCTCAAGGTCAATGGCGGTCTCGGTACCTCCATGGGTATGTGCGCGCTAGTGTCTTACGCGTGTGCCACTGACGTCGCTTCCAGGTATGACCGGCGCCAAGAGTGCCCTCGAGGTCAAGGATGATATGACTTTCCTCGACCTCACCGTGAGGCAGATCGAGCACCTCAACACCACTAACCGCGTCGATGTCCCTCTCATTCTCATGACCTCGTTCAATACCCACGAAGATACCCTGCGCATCATCAAGAAGTACGCCAACCAGCAGCTCCGCATCACTACCTTCAACCAGTCCCGCTATCCTCGTATTTTCAAAGAGTCCCTCCTTCCATGCCCCAAGCGCGCCGACGATGACAAGTCCAACTGGTACCCTCCTGGTCACGGCGATCTCTACAACGCCCTCATGCACTCTGGCGTCCTTGACCAGCTCCTCGCCGAGGGCAAAGAGTACCTCTTTGTCTCCAACTCTGATAACCTTGGTGCCGTGTAAGTATCCGTCAAGTATGTACAGACGCGCCCTCATTGTTTGCAGCGTCGACGAATCTATTCTCCAGCACATGATTGATACCCAAGCCGAGTTTATCATGGAAGTTACCGACAAGACCAAGGCTGATATTAAGGGTGGTACTCTCATCGGTATGTCGTTTCACAATTGCTGGGGCATTGTTGTTCACTCAAGAAACAGATTACGAGGGTTCTATCCGCCTGCTTGAAATCGCCCAGGTTCCTTCCGAGCATGTTGAAGACTTCAAGTCTGGTACGCTTCTTTCCATCCCTACCTGCCACATGCTGACATCCCTGCTAGTTCGGAAGTTCAAGATCTTCAATACAAACAATCTGTGGATTAACCTGAGGGGTGCGTATCCTTATCCTTCGGCCTTTAGAGACCCTTCTCATTCCGTCCCTAGCTCTCAAGCGTATCATGGAGACAGAAGGTCTCGAACTCGAGATTATCATTAACCCCAAAACCACCGATGATGGTCATGCCGTCATCCAGCTTGAGACTGCTGCTGGTGCTGCGATTAAGCATTTCAAGAATGCCCATGGTATCAACGTACCTCGCAAGCGCTTCTTGCCCGTCAAGAGCTGCTCCGATCTTCTTTTGATTAAGAGTGACATCTATTCTCTTCAGCATGGTCAGCTGGTTATCAACGAGAACAGGATGTTCGAAACCACGCCTGTTATCAAGTTGGGTGACCACTTCAAGAAGGTATGCCAATGAATCGACTTGGTGGCAGTTCTCTAACTCCGATCATAGATCCAACAATTCCAGAAGCGATTCAAGAAGATTCCTCGCATCATTGAGCTTGACCATTTGACTGTTACGGGAGATGTCTACTTTGGTCGCAATGTTACCCTCCGTGGCACCGTCATTGTCGTGGCAAACGAGGGCCAAAGAATCGATATCCCTGATGGCTGTATCTTGGAAAATAGGCTACTCTCTGGAAACCTGAACATGATCGTGAGTCTCGCAGTGACCATGTGCACAACTTTCAACTGAGTATACTCCAGGAACTCTAATCCACTGTAATATTGAATTCAAAAGGGACATTTGCTTTAAAATTCGACTAGGACTTACTCATTATATCCTTTGTTTACATATCCCTTCTTCACTTTCTCTTCGTCTGGGAGTCTTGTTCCCTTGGGGTTCATTTTCTAGAGCGTCTCGTTCACTCATACCTAATTTTTTCTATCCTTCAGACAATGCTATAGACTATGCAAAGAAACGAGTAGTGCGGTACTAGGTTACATGGTACCTGATATGAGTGAAAATTCTGGCTATGATACATAAGCTAGTCAAAGAAGTGTTACAAGCGCGAGTTGGCTAGTCGATACTCCTGGGTTTCTGTGTTAGCCACAAAAGCTTGTATCACCTTGTGGTTCGATAAGATGAGTCGACATGCCTGCCAGAAGGTCAGTCGAGGAATGCGTCGATATGAGGGAACGCACCAAAGAAGACATGAGACCAAGATAGATACTAAATTCGATCAGGACTGAATTCCTGTGCGTCCTCTCGCTATGGAGAAATACACTTACGGATAGATAGTCAAGGATACAGGCTCTCCCACGAGTTGCATCTCGAGAGCGATGGCCATTGCTAAGGATAAATGATTTCATATACCCTGTGGCAGTAGAGTTTATGGACTGACTGATCAAGGAGAAAATCGGCACACCCAGTCCTTCTCGCTTCCTCAGTCGATGCGTGACTGGATTTCGACCGGAATCGTTCTTCGTGCAATAAGCAAACACCATGAACCCGAGCATGATAAGCTCGAGGTGTGCTTCTCCGAACCTAGTCGGTAATCAGATTACGAGTTGCTTCATTTGAAATATCGTGGACATTACGCGTATATTTTCATGATACCATCGGCATTCAGGTTTTTTATCTGTTTGACCATTCGATGGTACGCTACTGACGCGAGGCAGAATACGAGAGTTGAGCGTGCGATCATGAATCCTGGAAGAACGAATACGCGGATCCATGTTCCTCGGTAGAAAAGCGTCACTGGAATTAACCGATTAACTCGTGGAATGACTAGCTGACGGGTAGTGAGAGGGAACGCACGTCGTTTGGAGAGGATATATTGGATAATTAGAAACATCAATTGGGTTGTCGTGATTTTCGCTATGAATACGAGATAGCCTCCTATTTGGAGGTTTATCGTTGAGAAAGTTGGCTGTGGATAACTGGCGTGGAGACTGGTGTACAATAATCAAAGTTGGTTGAGTAATCCGGTAGCCAAAACGATCGGGGGCTGAAGGGTATTTTGATCACTCACTAGTTAATCACGTATGGTGAGTATCGGGTGTAGACGAATAACCAGCTCGTGAGTCTAGAGCGCCATGGGCGTCTAGGATAAACAGGTTAGGCGTTTAGTTAGAGCGTACGTAGCTAGTAACGAGGTTCGTACGGCCAGATGAGTTGTATCTCATCTTGAAATGAGGTCAAATGTTCGCAGAATTGGATTGCTGCTGATACCACTGTGTTCCAAGGAAACAAAGCAACAAACGTTAGAAGAGGGTGTGAGAGCTGGATAAATGCCTTGTTGTGACGCACGACAAGCTCCGAATACTGCATCCATGGAACCGAGATTCCTTGTGTCAGGCGTGCGTTAGGTGGCTGGGAGCCTCCTTACCAGACACGACGACACGAATGGCCCGAGTGATTGAACGGGGAGAGGAGGATGGAAGACAGTAGAGAACCGAGGAGGAGAGCACCATGCATTGACTGAGTTGGTGTTTGTAACGTGCTATAGCTGCTGTAAAGGAAAACCTAAGGACGGGTCCCTAAGGCTAGGCTGACCTTTTCTCCCCTTGGTGCATCCCTGGAGCAGAGGCATTTAGTCGAGTTAATTCGCCGAGTTGTATTCATACAGGGACGCAATAATAGGGTGGAGATTGTCATTGAATGTTGAGTGGAGATTATTCAAATAGATGGTCTGAATGGCTGTAGGCTGCTAGGGATGAATCTATTTGGAAACCCGGTTTCCAATGAATTCACTAAATATTTAGTAAAATATTTATGTTATTTGACTAGTGCCGACCCAAGGGCCTTGATGCCGTTGATCCCATCATCAGTCAACTCCATGACCGCTATAATCAATGTTCGCCTGAATTGCTGAGCAAAGTACTCAACTCATCGGGGGTAGTGACTTAGAAGGGTGCTTTATGCAGTGACTGTATCTCAAATAAAGCCCTCTACCGACATTAGCTCATAAAATAAAATTATTTCGAGCTTCTGATGTCACTTGCCACAGTAGACCGCGAACCATTTATTTGTGTTCTCTAATGAGCTTCAAAATTACTGGATTCTGTATTATAATTGATTGCAAGAGTGTCTTGTGAGGTTCATTTAGCTATTTATCTCTTTGGTAGTCTGGACAAACAGTTCACCCGCATATCTCGTGCTAATAGCTTAATAAAAGTAGTCCATTTAAACTCCATGGGCTGCATTTTCTTTGCATTAACATTTTCAACTCGTATCTTTGAGTCTGCATATTTATTTCGCTCATGCGCCCACTCATCTACGATAAAAGACGCCCAACTTGCGGCACAAGCCGCAATGCCGGTCTGCCGAGATGATGGGAAGTTCTTGGAAACCCCGGTTTCCAGATAGACGCATTGGAAATCGGGTTTCCAAATAGATTTATCCGGCTGCTAGCTACGAAAGTTGCCAAGGCTCGAGCTCCCAAGGTGGCCAAGGTAAAGTTGACTTGAGCGTTGGAAAACTAGTTTCGTTATCGTCGTTACGCGAAAACTCGCGAGAATGAGTGCTGGATGAACAGAAGTGACGTAAAATGATAAGCTTGACCAACCGCTGGAGACCGATAATAGTTTAGTGCATTTTGTTGACGTCCTGAATGAGTGAGATCGAAAATCACGAGCGCTCTTATCACCAGCAACAAGGAAAGTTTTAAAGTAGGACGTGAGATTGTCGGAGACTAATTCTTCGGAAATTTCACGGTGAAAAACATTCGAGGAAAAAGATAGGGTTTTGGAAAAGGGGCGGGTTGGACAGGTCTGTTCCGATAACAGACGTTGACGCTTTCGTTTACTAACGGAAACCTAAAACACGTAGTCAGGTATACACCCTTTCGCTCCAACTGTTCGCGACGTTGCGTCTTGTACGTGAGCAGAAGACTGAACGTAACATCAGAAACTTTAATCAAATCTACGACTGCGCATATACAGTTCGGAATTTGAAAATAGAGGCACATCTTGTAGAGTGTCTGCAGACGATACTGCTTGGAGACGATGGGGCGATAGAGGATGAAACCCGCCACCGGCGACGCCACGCCCTATTTTGGGGAGGGTATTACCTCAACCTTCAGACTCTTGTTTCTCGGTTTGTATGAGGAGGTCTTCATTGAAACTGTATAGAGTGATATGTCGAGGAGCTCCTAGGAACAGGCGGCATACGGCACGGTGAGATGCTTCGGCATCGATTTCGAAACCTTGAAGTAGGGCGGGTTTTTTCTCATACTACGGCCCTCTGCTGTGGCGGTAAGGTTGTCAATTGTTCCAACTCGAACGCAGTAGCGAGGGCGGCCCTTTGACAAGGATGAATAGAGTCTCGGAGAGAGCATCCGACTGAGAGCATTGAGAATTTGAAGTACCAGTTTCAAGGGCCAGACTAGGATGACTGGTCGACTGGTAACTGCGATGGAAGTAATCTCGGTTATAGTGAACTGGATGGATAAGCCTGGGTAGGAAGGTTCAAGACAGAAGAAACCTTTAACCACAGCTTTGGGCCAGGTTTGTTTGAAGTAGATGCGCATTGCGCATCACACGGCGACGGAAATCAAATCACAAATCACTGGGATCTAAGAAGTGACTGATAAGACACGGAGGGGAGGGTATCGTTTCCCTCAGAACACGCTGCCTTCACCGAGCCAGCACTGGAATAGATGATTTACTGCATAGTGAGCAGAGGCGGCGCTTAGCTCTCTCCAAGTTTAGACCATGCCTAAGTGCCGAGCGCTGATACCGGCAAAAGCCGTTCGGAAATTGAATATTGATCAAACCTTATCGACGACTATCATCCACACAACCTTGCTCACTGTAAGGGACCGCCATCCTCAAGACTTTCGACAATGGGTGAGTGCTGCTGGTTGCTCGTCCTGTAGGCACAATTTGTTCAATGATAATTACCAGGTATCTCCCGCTCATCCCGGCACAAACGCTCTGCCTCCGGTGCCCAACGTGCCCACTACCGCAAGAAGAGAAAGTTCGAGCTTGGTCGTCAGGCTGCCAACACCAAACTTGGCCCTAAGCGCATCCACTCTGTTCGTGTTCGCGGAGGAAATGTGAAATACCGTGCTCTCCGCCTTGATAGCGGAAACTTTGCCTGGGGCTCTGAGCACACCACTCGCAAGACCAGGATTATTGGTGTCGTATGTAATTCTCACTTTCTTGATCTCTGATAATACTAAATGCTGGGGCCAGGTATACAACGCATCCAACAACGAGCTTGTCCGAACAAATACTCTCGTCAAGAGTGCTATCATCCAGGTCGACGCTACCCCCTTCCGTCAGTGGTACGAGGCCCACGTACGTTATCCGTGTTTATATCAGCGTAAATGGTGCTTTAACATCGCAACAGTATGCCCAGCCTATTACCAAGAAGGGTAAGGCTCAAGCTGCCGAATCCACCGAAGAGCCCAAGAAGCTTTCCAACCATGCTCAGCGTCACCTTGAAGAGAAGAAGAAAGGTTCGTCCATCGTAACAGATGAAAAATGCCCGAGATTCATTGTCCCAATAGATGCTAAGATTGACCCCCTGCTTGAAACACAATTCGTCGCTGGTCGTCTTTACGCTGCTATCACCAGCCGTCCCGGCCAGTCCGGCCGTGCCGATGGCTACATCCTCGAGGGCAAGGAGCTCGAGGTGAGTAATTTCGACTTCTTTCTCGCATGTCAATCAAACTGAGCCCTGCATCTAGTTCTATCTGAGGAAAATTAGGACCGGCAAGCAGAAGCACGCCCACGCTTAATCCATGTCACTCTTCTCTCCTGTGTTTTATAATAGTTTCCCATGTTGGATCGTGGTCAAAATTCGATTGCTCTTACCGAGTAAGCCATGCACTATGTCATGCCATGCCCCGTGTCATATGTCTTGTTGCAATACATACTTCAAAAACATCGTTATAGGACCTGAGGCCTGATCATGAGTAGATCCTTCTTCTGCGCCGAACGAATCTGACTTGCGACGGTATCTGAAAACTACCAACTCCGCGCTCGCAACCCATATAATCGTGGGCTTGGGAGCATCAATGTACCCGCTCGATGGTTACCTTCTCCATCTTCTCACAGCGTTCCCACTCCCTTGGTAATGGTCATCTGTCGTTGAATATGCCACCTTGGCGTCCCTTAGTGGTACATCCACGCTCATATTCAGTTCAGGAACCACATAGAGGTTACACAGGGTCATGAACATCTGACTGCAGAATGCTTGCTCTCATACCGTCTTCATGTATGTGCTAGAATTCAATCTCGATGTAATACAAGCTCAATGTTACAAGGTCTTGGACTGTTTCTCAGCCTATGGGAGACCGTTATCGCATTCCCAGAAGAAACTCACTTGATATGGGCGTACGCTATGGTTCTCTACTCCTCTTGATCGGTCCGCCAGCTGACTACCGGTTTATCGTAGCCGTCTGCGTAGCTTATCATTTGTCAAGTTTCTCTACATAGTTTCACGATATCTAGGTCTCGTTGTACACGCGTAGGTATTATTATCCACGGGGAAACAAACACTAAAGCCATTGCTTTCCTAGCCTGAACATCGCCTTCGCATGGAAGGTGGATTCGTTGTCTGCCATACCAGCTTTCATGTGCAGAAGATGGTTGGCCTACCAAATCATCACCACGTTCATTTTTCTCAACGCAATTAACATTGTGCTCATGATACGAGGTACGCGATCGCACATCCTTTCCTGAAGTCTACATTCAGTCAGTCATCTCAAAGTCTATGCCTTCTATCGTCGCAACTGGAGGATGGGTGCTTTTCTGAGTGCATTTTTTATCGCTCGGTTCACTTCAGCAACAGTTACAGCAGCTATGAATGTCCCATTTGTTAAATTCGACGAGGAATGTGGATTTCATATGCCCAGACCTGTGGTTTTCTTTTTTCTGTAAGTGAAAATCCCTGAGATGGTGTCCTGACTCATGGGTTTTTGCTGTACTCACACACCTCAGAATCTCGGAGATGATTTATCAAAGCTTCATACTGGTTTTGACCTTCGCTCAGCAAGTCCTCGGGTCGAAGGATCTTCCCAGAGTTCCAACTCCAGTGGTATCGTTGTTCTATCGAGATGGTGTAATATCTTACGCCGCAATATTTGGTGCGTTGCCTTCCTTGCGCGCAACCCTAGCTCATCAGTCCTTTTAGCTGGTCTTATCTCTGCCCTGATATATGCGTGGATTGGACCGAGAAAGAATAGCGAACCGTTTGTCTTCCCGTCCGTGCGGATTTAAGTTAATCTTCAAAGTCGACTTACCGTCCAAACAGTGTATTCATCTCGATTCTGACAACGTCTGTGAGCTTGGATCGTATTAATCGTCTTTTGTATTGACGTTAACTAAGTTGAACAGACATGTCGAATTATCCTCAATATGCACCAACTCGCCGAGAGAGATAACATTGCCCAAGCATTTGAGCTAACCGCAACCGTTGAGATAGATGACGACAATCGAGCTGAGCCTGATCCACCGGCCTGATACCTCAGGAAAGCCATATACGTTAGAGGTTGGCAACACCACGCCTGTCACTTCACAGTTGGCGCAGAATTCCAAGAGGGCTCAGACGGTTATTCGGCACCGATACTTATCAGCGCCATGACACAATTCTTCACTCAGTGGGAATTTCTCTGGTCACAAAGTTGACGCTGACCTTGCGCTGACCCAACAATCGCGACTTTTGGCTAATGTTGAGGTGTAGCTTTATCATCTGAACTCAGCTTCATGCCGATATCGTCTTAAAACTCAGTCGGACATTCCATTCTGAATCAGCGCATCCCAGTTTCTTTTAGTTGTATTCATGTAATAACTTGAGCTTGGGAAACGAGAAGACATGTGATAACATCATGCTACCTAACTAAGCTCTTTTCGGCCGCGCCGGACATCTGCCAATAAACTACTTCAGCTGCTCTTCTCAAGGGTCGACATCCAGGGTCATGCGACACTGGTTGTGGAATGTCCACTCTCTTACAAGCTGCATGTAGGTGTTTTCCGAGGTATTACTCTCCGTTTTATGACTCTAACTGAGTATCATTTTAGGCCTAGGGCTGGCTTTGAATTTTTGGGAGCTTCTGGTTGGCCTACCAGATGAAATTGCGTTCATATGGAGGTTCGCGAAGTGCCACCTACTTGAAACAGGGCATCGATACTGAATTCCATCTTTCTTGACCAAGGTGGCCGTGCGGGCTGAACTTGATTAAAGCCCTCTATATTCTCTGTCGCTATTTCGGCCTAGCTGTTCAATCGTTCGTTGTTGAAATACTCTAATTTGATCAATTGCTGACGCGTTCTTAAGGGCTAATATTGGCCTTGCACACCGGATCTCCTCGCTTCAGCCTGTGCCAGCTCCAGCGTGTAGGGTGTGGCTCTCCTTTCAGATATCGTCCACATATGTTCTGCTCAATCTGGTCGACGTTGTGCTCATGACGAGAAGTGAGTATACTTTGTTCTGAATGACCTCTGCTTATCCTTTCACAGTCTACGCGTTCTATCATCGTAGTTGGAAAGTCGGCTTCCTGTTGGGCATAGCTTTCGTGACTCGGTTCGCCCTGGCCATATTGATGGCCATAGTTTATGTTCCGGCTATGCAGTTTAATGGAACCTGTGAATTCCATATGCCCAAGCCCGTCGTGTTGTTTTTCTTGTGAGGAATGGTCTTTATGCTTGTCGGTAGTTCCTCACATGATTTCTAGGGCTCCGGAAATAATTTCCCAGAGTCTCATCTTGGGACTTACTTTCGGCAAGCAGATACTTTCATCAAGGAATGCGTCGTTGCCGCAAGCGCCAGTTGTAGCCCTACTTTATCGCGATGGGCTATTTACATACGCTGCTGTTGTCGGTAAGGATTGAGTTTCCACTACAGTTCATCTTCTCTGACTTGGTTGGTCCTAGCTGGTCTCACTGCAGTTACGATATACGCTGGTGTTGGATCTACCAAAGAAAGTAAACATTTTGTCTATCCGTTCGTGCCGCTTTCCTTTCCTCATGTTGTATCTGACTCACCTTTTCCAGTACATTCTTGTCAATACTCTCTACCTCCGTAAGCTGGTTCCTAGCCAAAGGCGCTATTTGTACCTGATATCAACCCTGCATTGAAGGCGTGCCGAATTATTATCAATATGCAGAAGCTCTCCAGAACCTTTCAATCATCGGAGTCTTTCCAACTTACATCCATCTTCGAGTCTATGCAGGAGCAAACGGATAATGCACCTGAAGTGTGCGAGTAGCGCTTCCCCTCTCAGGTGCGAGCTCTTCACTATCTATCTATACGTCGGTCAAACCCATCATCGGTGATGCCAGCAGCCTTGGCAACTTTACGCAGACAGCTTCCTCGGCCGCCGGTCCTTGGTCTCGTGGCGTCCATTGGATCCCGAACGAGAACCTGAAGAAGGGTATTTCCAACGCTGATCCAGCGCTCAAGCCATAATGCAACGACAGGGACACCGGGATGTGGCCCCGGCATGAAACTTAAATATCACCCTAGGTCCCGAGATATCACGCGAGCCCTGGTAGTCATCTCTGTCATAATTCAAGACTGTGGGAGCAGCGCAGACAGCCTCCGAGAAACCATCTTTTTAGTTCGGAACCTTAACTTGGAGAGCCTTCGTGACTGGAGTCGCGTCTCCCCGCCCCCTTCAGCCATTCTTCCGTTCGCGGTGCTCGTAGTGGTACACCCATGTGAGAGAGAATGCATGCTTTGGAGATCGGGTCATGTAAGCATGATATTGTTTCTCTGATACTTTCAGATCGCTGACGGACCTTTCTACTGTATCATAGATACCGCCTTTGCATTCACTTTGTGGGATTTCCTCTTGACGTTGCAGGACGAGGTTGACTTGATCTGGTCCATGTACGCCAAGGGTATTTCTTGCCATGTGGTTTCTCAAACTGACGTATGTGAACAGCCCTTCCAGGCTGAGCCTGATAAAGTCTCTATTTCTATTTTGTCGGTATCTCAATCTAGGAGTCCAACTGTACGTATTGTCGCTATGCACCCCCGAAACCTCGCTAATCATCTTTGAAGGTGCGACATTGTGGTTGCAAGACTTATAGGTACTGGAGTGCCGGTTTCTCATTTCAAGTGTCGAGCATGGCTATTATGGCAAGCAGTGGTCACTCAGATGATGTTGAACGTCGTGGACCTGATTCTAGCGATTCGAAGTACGTCTATACTCTAATTTGAAAGTTCCATGATCTGAGTCCGCGTAGCTTTCGCATTCTACGACCGTGATCGTCGTGTGGGATGGGTCTTGGCGACTGCTCTTCTTGCGAGAATCGGAATGTCGACCTTTGGGGCAGTGGTAGTTATACCCTCCCAAACATTCGATGAAGAGTGCAATATGACAGCGTCCACTGCGACAGTCCCTATCTTTGCGTAAGTAATATACCATAGAAGACCTCCGTCATCTGCTCAAACAGATCTTCTACCCCAGTATCATTGAAATTACGGTCCAGACACTGATTATCGGGCTCACTTTCTCAAAGCAATTCTTGGCCATTCAGCATACGTGGATACGATCGTCAATAACTTCATTGGTTTATAGAGATGGAATGATCAGTTATTTCGTTATTTTAGGCGAGTCTCATTTAGTACTTATGCCGCAAGACTCCAGCTCACTTTAACGTTACCTATAGTTTTGCTCGTAGGGGTTCTTTTGAACTCAGAACCTGAGCTTCTGAATGATAGCTCACATATAATTTTCCCGTACGCATGATGATCGACTACTTAGAGAAGTAGCTTTTGACTTCTCTCGTAATCAGGGTTTTTATTGCGCTCCTATCCTCTGTGGTTTGTCACCCGTACCATAATGTTAATCTCATGTCATTTTTCTGATGATAATTCTGCAGGGCTGCCGCATGATTATAAACATGTTGCGTGTCGCGAAGCCTGGTCTCCCTCAATGCGAAGACTCGGTTCCTAGTTTCACGGCAGAGATTACCACTGTGCTGGATAGCATTTTCTCCGCGGAATCTAATCCGATTCATTCTCAAGATGAAGAAAGCTAGCACCACACTCTGACCTTCCTAATAAAATCGATTCATGCGCCATTGAGGACCACACGTTGCCTGAACGATGATCACGGCTCGTGAAACTGTGGGGTTCAGGATCGGTACTAATCGCCCCCTCCTCGGGCCTTCTTTTCCTACCGCGGAAGAGTCAGATTCGTTCGAAGGGGTGGGCGTGTATCGGCAGTAGTAAAGTAGCCCGTTTTAATGTAACTGTACTCACAATGGCTATTTGATATTTAAGGATCATGATCAAGATCCAATTAGAAGAGATGGCCTTTGCAGACGCTCAAATACTCAGGTCTGAAGATATGAGCTAGCTTAGAATCCCACAGCTAGAGCAATCCCTTAACTCGTAGATACTGAAACATACACTGAGACTGACAGGAGCGTTATCCGAGGAGCGTTGAACGTTGAATCTGAAATCAAGCGCTTTCGATGATCTTGTAGATATCGCTGTACGACTGGGTTGATTTTCTGGGGAAGTCTGCTTGGTAAAGCCTCTGCTAGACAGCTCATATGCAACTCTAATGTCTTCTAGCCGCAAGACAAAGGACAAGATCCGAGCATAGAACAGTAGGGAAGTTGCTGTTTGTCGGCAACCAAATACACACAAATATCAGACGAGAAGGTTGAGCATGATCCTACCGCTGAGCGCTCACTCTGTGGTACCTTCCAGACCTATACCGATATGGTGGGTTTAATTCTTGGCCCGAAACCCACCTTGATTCCCTCTAGTCTGATTTCTCGAGAAGCTCATTTTCTCAGTTTTCAAAACATTGACCGACCAGACGGTCACTGTCGAGCTCAAGAATGATCTATCAATCACAGGCGTGCTGAAATCGGTCGACCAGTATGTGAGCAACTCAATATAATCTCATTCATTGAATATTGATGAAAATTTTGGCTCCGTTGCAGATTTCTCAACATCCGTCTTGATAATATAAAGGTTTCTGATGAAGGCCGGCATCCTCACATGGCATGTATCACCCTCGTCTCATGAATGCAAAGCCAATTTACATTGAACGCAACAATGCAGATGGCTGTGAAGAACTGTTTCATCCGTGGATCGGTCGTGCGATACGTGCAATTGCCCGCTGAACACGTCGACACTCAGTTATTAGAAGACGCCACGAGAAGAGGTATGGATATATTCTAAGAGATCTAAGGAGTTGCTAACACAGATGAAAGAGGCCCAGATGCAGGGGAAACGGTGATAATATATCCCTCCGGTATTCAGCAGCACATCTTCCTCCTGTATTCGTTACATCGGTCGAAATACAAGCGAGATGGGGCATTCCTCATCCAAGGGCTGGCAATCGCATGCCCGGGAGCTCGCCAGCTTTCTCGTCCCTGAGAAACGCTCAATATGATAACTGAAATCCTAGAGAATGAAGAATGAAGAAAGGAGAGAGCACTCGGCAGAATGAATTTGAGAGATCCAAACGTCGCTTCTATCCTTGATCAGGGTTTCGCCAAACTTTAGCTGTCCCGTCAGCGCTAGAAGTCACCAGTTCATTCGGGTCAGAGGGATGGTGCTCTGTCCAGGTGATCACTTTTGAATGAGCTTTAGGTGGAGGATTGGGGTTCAGGAGTTTGGCCTTCTCGGAATGGTCAGAGGCATGTTGAGGGTTGGAGGTAAACTCAAACCTACGTCAAGGAGATCCCATGCCCAGACCATTCCGTTTTCATCGCCGCAGATAACACTGGCCTCAGCATGCCCAAAACATGCACGACACCGATATGAGTTGTTCACATGTCCTGTGAAATCATTCAACATTTTACCGGTCGACATATCCATCAAACGAATATGGTTATCAAGGGAGGTAACAAGAACGGTTTGGCCGTCCTGTGTGGGTACAACAGATGTTACCGGGTCTATCACTCACTGTCATCTTACGTGAGGGGAAGCCATGCAGAACTCACTCACGTCCAATGAAGTCGGACCTTAACTCTCCTTTACGAAGGTCATACGTTCGAACATACCCATCAACAGAGCCAGTGATGATAGAGGACGATCCGACATGCAGGGTCTGGATAGTATCCTTAGCGTCCTCCAACTGCTGAATAGGTGAACGAGTCTGGGCTCTAGCATCCTCTAAGTGGCTAGGTCACCGGGAATTCTATATGAGGCTCACCGGAGATCCCATAATTTTACGGTTGAATCGTATGAACCTAGGAGAGAATGAATCCGCAAGAAGCAATGAAAAAGGTAGCAATACACACCACTCGCCACTACACTTGCATCCTCGTTGAATTCTACGACGTGTATTTTACCGAGATGCCCAGAGAGCCGGCGTGTCGTCGTCGCGGTAGCCACATCCCATAGGAATACAGATCTATCTCCTCCGGACGATGCAAACTTCGCATTGTCATTAGACCTGGCGTTTCATGTTCAGATTGGAGTGGGAGAGTAATATGAAAACGGCCATACACAGTGATTGAGAGAACCTCGTAGCCGTGTGCAGAAAAGGCTTTAATTTCGGTGCCAAGGTCGGCATTCCAGAGACGGACAGTTCTGTCCTGGCCACCGGTAAGGATGTACTTCGCCGAGCCCTTGGAGTAACGGGCAACATTGACTGGCCCCTTGTGAGCATTAAGAGTGGCGTGAATAGTTCTAGCAAGCGGCTGAGGACCGCGTGAAGGAGCCATGAGGGCAGAAAACAAGGGTGAGAACCTCTGATACGACGTACAAACCGGCTTACATGTCGCGTCTTCCTATCAAACTTCCATGTCTAAGCGCAGCCTGTCCCCACAAATCCTTCCCCCAGCCAAACGCCCTCATACAACTCACCCGAATCCTCCGCAGCAACGAACTTCCATCGTAGATGCTCTATATGATGAACTCATTCTCTATATCTTTTCTTATCTATCCTGGGTCGACCTCTGCGTCGCACAAGTGATCAACAGGAATTGGGCTCGCCTCGCAGTCGACAACGAACTCTGGAGGAAGCAATACCTTCTGGTCTTCGAGAAGCCCCGTCTGCGCGGAGCCAGAGGACCAGCCGCTCGGTTTGACAGTAGAGAGATCAAACCACTACCAACGAGAGCACGAGTCCATGACTCGGCATACAGAGACTGGAAGTGGATGTTTCGCATCAGTTCGAATTGGAGAAAAGGTCCGTTACCAGAGGTTCATTGTTTCTATTGTTCTGACTCGAAGTGACCTGCAGGCCGATGTTCCGTTGAAATGTTGCCTTGTTCATCCCAACTCCCATCCAATCCAAACTCTTTCAATAACTTCAGTCGCCATCTATTGGTTACCAACTCCTTGATCATCACGGCCCCCGCTCGACCTTCATGTGGACCTATTATCTACGTCACTGGTCCTACCGAATCTTGTTTTGTTGTTTGCCGACCAAACGATGCCATTTCTTGTCGCATAACGTCATTAGTGAATGATCAATCCGCTCTGGCGCTCGGTGATTGCAGGATCATTACATTTCTTTCCAACGGGGAATTCATCTGCTATCGATTTCGACATAACCCTCTCTCGGCTACCCTGCAGTTTCGCAGTGCCGCGCCAAGAAGTCGATTGAGTCCAGTAACCCAAGCTGTTTACCACCATCCTCTACTGGTAACACTTTCACGAGATTTTACACTCGCACTGTACAATCTTGAGTCTAATACCGCCAACCACACTCAAACTTTGTCATCCTTCACATCTTTTCCTCCTGTGTCTTTGGTATTATCGACACCATCACCAAGCACCTATAAGCTTGTTCTGGCTTACGCTATCCCCGTATATCCACAACATTGGACCGCGGGGGCGACAGAGCTCATGATCTCTGGGACCACTATGACGGTAGACTCTGTTCCTGGTCCGACCAGTCAAGATACCTCCCTTTCATTTGTAAACCCATCGACGTCCCAAAAGTTAACAGTGCATAGCACTCGCACCGCACGTGCGGTTGATGTCCCCTTTGGATGGGTTGATGAACGCAAGCTCCGCATCATGCGTGAACAATGGAGTCGCAAGGTCAACCGCGTCGCGGACATTCAAACAGACGGGAAATGGGTCATTCTTTCATCTGGTGATCAACTTACGGGCCTAGAGAACCGTTTGGCCTCACCGGGGTCAGCTTTCAATCCGTCATGCCCTGCACCCTTGCCGGAAACCGACGATTCTGATGCCAGCGAGATGAGCTCGTTTACACCTTCGCTGCATTCTCCGACAAGCTTACAGCTCTATCGATTGATACTTCCCGTACACACCTCTGTCTCCTCCTCACCGCCGAGGCTCGTTTTTATGCGTAGCCTCCACGGACAGACAGGTCCAGTCACCTCCCTCAGTCTGTCTGATGGGCGCTGTGTTAGTCTCAGTCTGAATGGTAGTGTTTGGGTGTGGGACCTTGAGGCAGGGACGGGCGCTGAAGTTGCTGCTGCGGGTTTAAGCTCCATGGATGGCCTCGTCCTTGGACCGAACGCCGAAATCATCAAAGGATCTGTTTCGTTTGATGAAAGGAGGCTCATTATCGCGCAAAGCGATAACGTTGTTGTTCGCAGGTTTGATATGTGACGACATCGAATCAGATGCGAAATTCGCGCGCTTAGATGCATCTTCATACCTCAATCTCATTGCAATCCATCTATTTATTCTGTTTATGCACCTCCACGTCTCACGTCTCGCAACTTGCAACTCCACAAGCCAACACGCAGCCGTTTTATCAATGCGCATTGTATTCTTACTAGCTTAGGGAATGATCATCTAGATAATGAACCGACATCACCCTCCTGAAATCAGTTTCTATCAGCGGATCTAGTCCCACCCCACTCATAAGGTTCCAGCCTGCCATTTGTTACACGGCTTCATTACAGCTATACTTGGCAATGGCTACGTAGTTCATCAAAGATTCTCTCGATACCTGTATCGGAAAAGGCTGCCGCTCCCCGACTCGGTTTTTTTACAGGAATCGCGCATGGAACCTCGGATTGTTAGGTATTTTCCCGTCATATTATCATTCCAGACTACTGATGGCCTTCTACATACGGCAAGCATTTATGATATACGTGTTCTACGCGTGTTCTCTAAACGGATCATCTCCCAATGGCTTTCATGCTTGTCTTGAACTCGCAATGGGCTCGGTATCCCTCGGCCTCGATCCGGGTCGCATAGCATTTATAGGTTATCTGTCTTCTCAATCTGTGAATAACCCATTCGGTACAACGTCGAAATGGTAGAAAAGTCGCGAAGTTTTGTAGTGGACCACCGGATAAGTACGTTAAGAACTCATTTATCCGGAACTCATGGTTCTTCGCTGGTCCACAAGGTCCAAAGCTTGTTGACGTTTGTACCTTTGACTCCGGAACGCCAATAGGTCATACAGAACACGCAGTGCGGTTCTATTTTTGACCCTGACAAAGTTTTCGATTCCGTGAATATCGTTTGGCCTCCTCACTGGCATGAATATCCGAAGTCTATCTCAAAATTCACGGATCGACCCGTAGTCCAGGTATTGCGGTCAGGGGAGTGGACAAAGAGAGCAACATTCGAGGTATATAGATTGTAGGTGAGTGGGGTGTTCATAAGCCCAGACTTGATTTTTTTTTATTTCGTCGCAGGCAGGCTAACCACTCCCTCCCTTGCCCACCCACTCACCGTTCGTTGAACGGAACTTAGATCTCTCGTGAACGTATTCGCTGCTTCTTCTAGTGTATAGCGGGCTTCACGACCGACCGGCTCTCCGATACCCTTCACATATATGGATTTTCAACCCCAATATCAAGATCAGCACCATGCGCTCGGAGCAAACGGGGGTGGATTCCCAAACCGACCTGGACTCCCCATTACCTTTACAACCGGCCAGTTTGCGGGGGATACCATTCGCGTCGAACTTAAAGAACTACAGAAGGCAGATTCAGGGCGAAAGTTTGTTTTTTCCCGCTGGTTTCTGACCTTCCTCATATACAGATATCCTGACGTCCGTCGATGCTTCTCTCCAGGTATGCTAAAGTAGATCGCCGGCCCCTTGATCCTCCTCCCGCTATTCTGCTTCGCCTATTTTACATTGGCAATCCTGGGACTGATAAAAGCTGGGAGAGGGAAGTGGGGAACTATGAGTAAGCGATTCCCGCCCCTCTTTTCCCACTTTCGCCACTCACCACTGATTTCGTTGATTTTCTTGATAGGGAAATCAAAAACATCGGTATCCTCTGCGGCGTCGACCTCTTCCCCGTGCCTGATAGAATTCTCGACGGCAATATCCCAGTTCCGTCGTCGACAGTGGACTCCCAGATTCCTGAATTTGCAGCCTACACCCCATCGCAAGGATCTTCGTCGTCAGCTTCATCTCCTGGCGCTCGAAATGCACAACCACGCACCTCACGCGTGTCCCCCATGTCCCCTACTCAGGCATCGCCTCCTTTTGAGATGACCCAGGCTAATTCTTTGAGACTAAATTATGCGGCACCGAATAGTGCAAACGAGAACGCATACACATATTTCCCATTGCATCCGTTCACAACACCGAACGCGGAGGGTAGTGGCACCCCCTCCCGTGTCTCTCCATTCCAAATTCCTCGCAGGCAGCCCATGCTTGGTCAACTGAACGAGGCGGAGCCGCCTTCCGACATCATCTTGAGGATAGGAAACCACCTCGTCACAGAGTCTTCGAAGCTCACTCCGGCGCTGGTGGGAGAGAAGTTTGTTGAGCCTACCCTGATCGACTACAAGGGTAGGAAATGTCTGGTTTTCGTTTTCGGGGTACGACAGTCTCTTTTAATTGCTGCTATCGCGTAGAATGATCCAAAGACTTACGGCTTCATTTTCATTTTGCCTTTTTAATATCGTGAACCGATGTTCTACCACGACTTCCACTCCTTGGCTTTAATCTTCGGCTTCTTTGCCTTCGGCCGCCCTTCTTCCAACCTTTTAACCTCGCCTTCGCACGACTCGATTCTTCTTGCGCCGTTGAACGATGTAGGACCTGGCAGTGCAGCGGGAGGGTACGTTTATATTCAGGTATCGAGCATTCGACATATTTTCGACCGTCCCTGGCGGTCAAGAGCACCCGATTCTGGCGGAACTGTATGGAGGCCCTTTCAGAGTCTACTCCACTAGGGAATTCCCTGGATTGGAGCCTTCCACAGATTTGACTCGGGTACGTCTTCCCTCATGAGACAAAAGGCTTGTCATCGCTGACTTTTTTTTGCTTCTGGTCGCTCTTCGAAAATGAACATGACTCTTTTTGGTTCGTTCGCTGTTGTCGAACGTCATTCTTTTCGAAAAATCGGGGTCACTTGACGCTTCGTTTTGGACATTGGGTTCCTTTGCCACAGAGCTTGTCTAAGTATGGAGTACGTGTTACACTGCGCGATGCAGAACGCAAGTCGAAGAAGAGGAGTGACTCGGAGCGCGATGGCTAGTCCTCGAGTTCCAGGGCTCAGAGGTCCACGCTGGACCTCGTACTCTGTCCATTATATGCCCTTCTTCGCTTCTTTCGACTCTCATGTTTCTCGCCTCGTAATTACTGTTCCGTGGATTGTTCCTACTTTCTTTTTCCCCTACTTCCGTCATATGTCACCAGCTCGTATGATAGATTGTGGCTGACGGTCAATCGCCGCGATCTGATTGGTTTCCTAATATTAGGTGCATACTACGTAGTATTTGGTGCGATCGATCTTGACAAACAACGCCACGTGTTGTTAATCAGATCAGTTGAGAACCCTGTACCGCATCTCTGATCTGAGAGCAGTGCTTAAGCCTTAGCGGATATATAGGGTGAGGCTCAAAACCCAGGTTACCTGGTGTGTCCTGACGACGCGACCGAGTAGGTATATATGCCTCTACCTGAACATGGGACTCCAGTGGTCTTGGAGAAAGTTGATGTGAGCATGGTGGGGAAGAAGCTGCGTCTAGTGGGGAGGTAGGTTATTCTTTGATTCTGTAGCCGAGCCTTCAAAGGAAGCCCATCACCTCATGGTCGGCGCAGGATGTTGTGGTACGAGCCCGCGTCGGCACTCATGGCCCTCATTGACGGTGACCGGGCCGTTCTGATAGACGTTTCGTTGTGTGTAACTCCAAAGTCGAAATGGGTGCAAGAATATCTATGCCAGTTAGTCGTGCTTGGCCATCTTGAATCATGTGAGGTAAGAATCCTGACGTGGTTAGCCTCGTGAATCCGTGTTGACGAACTGGCTGGCATTTTCGCTTTTCTATTGGGATTTCATTTTAGGACGCGCTCCCGATGCCACCCGTCCCTGAGCAGGGTCAAACTCCAGTGATCGATCCTCACATCGTCCTCCGCGCTGTCCTCGCCATCCCCGACGAAAGTCTGAACATTTCAGAGTACAATAAGCTCTTGAAAGAGGAGTTGTGAAGATCAACCCAGTGAAACAATCGTCTCGGGCAGTTGGAGAATTGTGGAAAGGAGGTTCGCACGATTAATCAATGGATATTAAACTCAAAGCCGCTCGGTGTTCTTCATCAACACGAGGACCGTTATCATGTAATATGATGAAAGAAAAGATTGCCTCACAACGGCGGAAAAGGCGCGCAGAAATATGGAATTTCCTCTAATTTCTTCGCGAGCTGCGACAACGTTTTATGCATGCCATTAGCTCGGCGGAGAGGCGGGACGGAGCTGCCGCGTGACTCTGCGACGTTTTGCCGGTGGGGTTCTACTGCTCGGGCTACAGCAATTTCTCAGATTCTTTGCGTCGCTAGTGAGATGGAGAGGATGTATACAATTTACGAGTTTTCGCTTGAAGACATCGCGAGAGGAGAATGCGAGAAAGTCGCAGAGGGCTAATGATGACATTGGCTTATATCAGGAATGACCGGATCGGCGTACTACCTGTTGTAGATCTCGGACTAGATTAGGTGATCTCTACACGATCTTTTCACTGCGCTGGCGTGCAACGGCTGAGCATCGCTGAGGGACGCATAGCGTGCATGCGGGGCAGCAAGGGCATGCAGCCTCCTGGCGCGATTGGACCGAAGGAGATCACAACGGAGGCGAGAAATACAAGGTGGAAGGGGGAGGATAATTCCCACGGGAATCAAGCCGAGGGTGGAATCCGAAAGAGGAAGTGCGCCAGTAAGTATCGAGCGTCCTCTGTGACCTGAGTCCACCTGTGTTTTGACACAAGCCTGTCATTTCCAACTCTTCCCACTACTCCTTCGTCCGACTCCTCCCTCCCTCGTCGTCCACCGACTCGCCTCCCCTCCATTCCCCGTCGCCCATAGCCACCCCCGGCCTCCTCGCGAGCAGCTCCGCTCTCTTCGCGCACCACCACCGCTTCAAAGCCACCCGTAGTGCATTCGCTGCTTTGGCGACTGCACCGTCCATCTTCATCCAGAGTCCACCCAACCCATAGACATCGTCTCTACCCCTCATCGCATCCTCATACCTACCCCACACCTCTTCCCAGCCATGCAGGCCGGACCCCGCAGAATTACACCTTACTCTCCCTACGCTCCATGCAGGGGCGAACGCAGAGACTACCTCTCCAGCACAAAGTACCCAACCTCCGTCCCCGCAAGGACCCAGATATCCCCTGGAGTCTGGTCAGATGGCAGAGATCGAGTCTTCTCATCCGCCTACCCAGCCGTCCAGCAGCTCCTCAAAGAGGCTCGCGCCACCCTCAAACAACCGCTTGCACCCAACGAGATTGTCTTCACTCTTGCGGCCCTCGACGTCTTTTACAAACCAAGTGATCCGGCCCATTGGATATTCTGGAGTGATGAGAAAAAGCTTCAGACAGCCGAGGTCGTAACACGTATTGCTCGTAAGCACCTCCTTTCGCCTCTGACTGTAAAAGCACCAACTCATGTTCTTGTTCACTGCAGTTCACCAGCCTCCACTTATCCGAACTCCTGTTGCTTGGAATGGATCGAATGAATACCTCTATATCCTCGCCAACCATCACGGCTCCAGCCACCGCCAAAGCTACGAAACTCAGACCTGGTATCAAAAACTCGTCCCGCAAAAGTCTTCAGCTGCCCCCAAGGTCCTTAATCTCAGAAAGCGCAAAGCCATTCCTGGCGCTTTCCGAGAGCCCTCCAAGAGCCCTGGCCCTGAGGAAGATGATACACCGGAAGAGCCTCCCCGGAAGAAACTCAAAGGCAAGCCTGTCCCAAGCCCCGAACTAGCCACGAGCGCCGGAAAAGGCTCCTCCGAGGATACTGAATCCTCCATTGCTACCAAGACCCAAAAGACCAGTTCCGCCTCTCCGCCCGAAGGCGTTTCCCACGAGAGTGCTTCCCAGCAACCTGGGACAGCAAAACAAGACGTCTCCCCTTCAGAGGATCCATCTCAAACTCGAATGTCTACGAGAAACCGTAAAGTTGCATCCTCGCAAGCATCGACATCTTCCCGTGCTTCGTCTGTCTCCCCTACAGAGACTGCTCCCTCAGGATCCTCTCACTCTCGCACCAGATCCATCTCCCATACTTCATCACAGACCGCCGTAGCTTCAAGCAGCCGGCGTTCTGCATCTGTTCTTTCTGCATCCACAGTTGTGGATGGACGGAGTTCCGCCAAGGGCAAGGGCGAGGGCAAGGATATTGATGACGCGCAGTCAGACGATGAGGGCATGGTCACGCGTGGCCGAGCCTCTCGAGCTCGCGTTGATACCTCGAAAACCGCTTCAGAAACTGAATCCGAGAAAATCAAGGGCGGTAAACCAGCCTTGACGGTTGCGCGTAACGGAACCCAGAAGGTGAAGAGAAAGCCATGACGGGTATCATCGGCTTTTATCTCCCCTCTTGCTTGGTCTTCTTGCTTTCCCTCTTGTCTTAAACTCTGTCACGGAGATGGATGGAACGGAACTTTGAAAGAAAGGACGGCGCTTGTCGTATATGTACTATATAGTCTCACATCATCCTCATTTCCCTTCTCGATCACTCTCACTGTCTATCTGTCTATTTGTTTGCCTCCTGCATAGTATCCGCCGCTTTCTCGCTTAGCTTCTCGTACCTCATACGTTATCGTACACTTATCCAGCCCCTTAGTATTATTCTCAGATTCCTCTTCAGCTGTTCACAGCTCTCGTCTCATGTTTCGCTTTTGATCTGCTGTTGTAAATCGAACTGTATATTTCCCAGCACTATAGATAAAGGGAAGCTCGACCATTTCAGGCAATCGGCATGCGGCAAAGCATCTCTGTGGCTGTGTCTGCATTTGATCTAGCAAGTCGCGTCGCCGATCATAATAGACGCGTCGAGGAACGTGACCTAACCTCACGTGATGAGAATTTCTGTCACACGTATGCGAAGACCATGAATCCTGACGGAAAATACTCACTTAAAATCCAATCGACGAACTTGAGCCAACGATGGCTGGATGTGCACATACCAGCGTGGTGGAGACGCAGCGCCTGTTGTGCAGTGCCACTAATGTAAGTCAGAATACATCGATCTATGGCCGACAATTCCCTTCCCACACCAATCACTCACATCAACTCGCCTTCAGACCAGCCTTTCGATGGAAAATCGGCTACGGCATCCTCACATTCCTGCAGGCTAACCTATCCCGAGTTCACGAAATATTCTGATGCTTCTTCGTGGTCTTCTCCTGGTTCTCCTATGTCTACTAGCAGGGCACAATTGTGATAATTTCCGCGGATTACGAGCAACAATGAACAAAGGATCTCGCCCGTTGCTGTTCTAACACTGATTGTTGAAATCCCCGATGGCATGGCGCACCGCACCCTGATTAATATATGTGATTCCCGACACTCGAGTTTCAGAACGTGACGGACGGACTTGAACGGCCGAGGCAGTGCCTGTGAAGCATGGACACCGAATAGTAAATCGTGATGTCCGGGACCGATTGGAATAAAGGCTACGCCAAGCGCTTGTTTTATCTCACAGAATGCAAGCATGTGAGTGAGAAGTACCGTGAGTCTGCTCTGGAATAATGATTCTGAATTAGCGCAACCGAGAATTAGGGCAACAGGAGTCTCCCTGGGGGACGATCGACAGGATATGCTCTCTGGCCATGTCATACTCCTCTGGAATGCAATTCGCCGCATTCATCCCTCTTGACTCTCCCGTTGCAGTTTCTTGCCCGATTGTGTGGTCAAATGGGGCTTTGTCACTAAGTCTGGACATCTGGTATCATATAGCCGCGAACTGTCCAGGTATATGCAAACCCCTGAGAAGCATGGCGCGCCACTGATATCATTGGCATACGCTCCACGAGATTCTCAAGAGTTTCCGTTGTCTTGCCTCTCTCAGAGATACTGGTTGAAAGAGAATGAAGTGTAAACCCGCTCGCTTTCTCAAAGTCCTAGGCTACTTTTTCCGGGACTGGCGGAACTAGAAAACTTTCGGGCAATGCGATCATGATCAAGAAGTAATCGGAATGCGGTGATACCTAGGATGAATACAATGCGTCTCGTTCTCACTGAAGTTAAGTATACCCAAACAAACCTCTCCTATCTCCTCTTAATTGGAGCCAGACTATTGCGGGTGCGTCGTGTTAACTATCTATACCTCTCGCTCTCGTAACTTACCAGACTCTGGTTAGTGGATATTCTCTCTGAGAACAAAAATAGCTGATTCTGCTGGCTGTCTATCAAGTCATGCAGAAGGCTGCTTCCTGATCTTATGGATGTCCGATCATTTTCCGCTTGTCTCCGCGAGCAGAGGAGAGTTCCGAGGTGAGGGTTTATTGCAAAGATGTTCTCCCAGAAATGTCAAGGATACGATCATCGATGAGAATAGAGCAATTGCGTCTTTGAAATCTCATACCTAATCCTCCATTGAACCTGATAGGTCACTCATACATTCACAGGATTTGAGTGTCACATTGACTATCCTCCCTGCTAGACCTTCCTAAGAATATTCTATGAAGCGAAGTAAACAACCCCACACTATACTTTCCTCCGAGGCTTCTTGTATTCATCCGAGCTTTACACTTCCGCCTGACATTGACATAGACTTCTTCAAAACCTACTGTCGTATGTGTCTCAATGGACGAAATATCCTTTTTTTCTGCAGTTAACTCAATGATCTCCAGGATCGACTCTTGGCTGACGACATTTCCACATCATCGTCAATAGTATAACATAAACGCGGTGTTAAGGTTCCATGGTACGTAACGGCCTATTTCCTGGGCCACGATTTCCTCAAAATGGCAGACCGCTAGATATTCTGGACCCCGTTACTCCGATTCGGTCAACATAGGCTTCTGGGTCACAAGAGGTGTGAACGGCGAACAATCAGCATAACCTTTGACTCTGCCCGACCAGCCCTCCGGAAAGTATTCTGGACTTTGCGGGCGCTGAAGCACGTAATCATTGCAAGAGGGGGCCTCCCTCACTTGTGAGGTAATGGGCCTGTGCCTTGGCTCGAAGCGAATACACGCTCACGCCGTTTGGACAATAGTCGCCTGACCAAACGCTCATTGGCTCCGCGACTCTGGAAACTCAAGACCATGACAGACATTTCAAGAGGTTCGTTGAATGGCCTTTGTGACAAACAATAACTCCCATTCCCGTCTATGGCCCGGCCAGAGACCGGAGCTCGGAGGACTCAGAGGCGCCGCCGGCTTGGGTCAAGCTTCAGCGCCTTGACGATTGATGATTGGAGGTCTATTAATTATGCCTCTTCGGCGATAATTCGTGCTCTGTTAGGTGAGCAATCTGTTGCTTTGTCGCGGGTTAAGTGGCGGTCATTCTCGTCCAATCCTGTGTAGCATCCGAAAATTCCGATAAATATAATCTTCGGCGTCTGGCACCCGCATCGAAGTCTCAATCAAAGAAGAACTGTAGATGTCACTCGTCCGAATTTACTTGACTGATCATGATCAGGTGCTGAAATATTTCAGAGCCTGCTTCCCAAACTTATGGAGTAGTCTACTTCGTGATTGAGTTGCAGCTGCTCGCAATAATAGTGCAGCCGGCTAGCAGCTATTGGAGCGTGCCAAACTGACTGAGGTGGGGTAATTCAAAAGTAAGTGTTCGGACTCGTCGGATTCACCGTGATATACAGTTCATGTTCAGAAAGATTCCAGCGGGGCTATTCGCGCTGTTTTAACTGGATTGTAGCTCAAGCGCAGAATGAAGCTCAGGATAAATGGGCTTTCCATGCGCTGAAAACAAGCAAAGCGACTAAGCTTTCCAGATGCGTCATTGCTATAGAGTGATAAACGCTCAATCGCAACATTCTTGTTCCAAACATATCACCATGATGTCTTTCCGTTAGGGCCGATATTTAGGACACAGGAGGTTCATGGCTTCCGAGCCAAGTGGATTTACGATCTCTATTTAGTAGCGCATCATTGAAGATCATGACTTCAATAGTACCTCTTGAGGTTTCCTCAAAGAACTTTATTTGGAATGCAGACACTTGGCACCTTCCCTCAAAGCATTAAGCGCATACCATATGAGCCTCGACTTTCCTGTTAAAAATAGGGGCTTTTGTGTTTCCCGAGCTTGGAGAGTAGTGCCGGACCGCGCATAAACATGCGCCTGATTTTTGCCATGTCCAGATGTCCATATACCTTCATGACGGCATGGTACATTCAGTCCATGAACCGGAATAAAGGAAAGTTTCGTCTTGTCTAAACTAGACCGACCATGGAGTTGAGAAACTGGACGATTGACCCGAAGGGTGTCACGCCCCGAAGGATTCAGGGCCATCTAGCGGAATGTCCGAACGCGCTCTCACACAGCATCAAGAGTCAGAAACAGACCAATACGAAACACGAATTGACTCTGCATTCCCGTTCTCGCCGTCCGAAGCGGCGGAAGGTATCAAATGAGTCCATGCGGTTACTGTGCTGATACTCACAGCGAAGACACTGCCTCCTCTGTAATTTACGAGACAGCAAGAAGGGAAGCGGGTCTTTTTTTGTGATTTTGATTTGATTTGAACTATTCATCAACGTCTGTGAAAGATATTTCTGGTGAAGGACGACGGCGGTAGATTTATAGTACCGACTATTGCGACGGTGTTAAGGTCATCATCTACAGGCACCTTGTTCGAGGCACTTTTGAAAGCTATACGCACGACTCGGGGAATAAAGTCTCGATAAGCGCTTCTGAATAGACGCCTAATCGGAACGTAAGACAAATTGATCCCCGGAACTGAGCTTCATGTTCTTTTGTTTTTAGGTGGATGCGGAACCCTTGGATTGATCAACGACCTGAAAGGAATCCCTGGCAGATGTGAAATAGGAAATATCCAACACTGGAGAAGATCATTCGCTGTCATTGAATTCAGGAACATGTGGGATGTGAAGGGATGGCTTGAAAGGACACAACAGGATATTTTTTTTGTGTTGCTCTTTTCAGGATTTGGGCGCACACAAGTGGGTTCGTTGTTAGGGTCGGTACCTGAAAAAAATACACTTTGTTCACACTGCAAAATGCTCGTGATTTCTTATTATACTACTATTTGTTCCGTTCGTTGTCGTTGCGTTGAGATGATTCGCATAGCATCTGGTATCATGGGCGTCTTGTTCAATGTCACTATGACTCAGACTCGGAAAGTCGGGGATGCTGTTCTCTGCTTGGGCTTTCTCCCTGTTTCCTGAGGCTCGTAGACTTGTGACATTCGGGCCCTCGGATATGTTATGATAGTGACTGGGGCCGTTAACGGAAGTCGAGGCCGGAGGGAGGTCTCCCCTTATTTCGGTGATGGTGATAATGTACTCGGTGGCGCTGACTGGCCAGGAACGAGGGACTGCTCGTGTTGGTTATCTTATCAACGAACCAGACTTCTTCTCCCTCGTTCATCACAAAACTGAGTGGGATTCTGATTTCGAGTACCCCACTGTTCTCACAGACTCTGGATAGATTTTATCGATGTGATAAATCCACATTATTTTTCACTCGCCGCCACCGTGTACTCCTCTCATACATACGGTTCGTCGTTCCGATCAAAACTTCAATTTATGACCAGCCCGTCTTGTTCTGAATGACAGACATTCGAATCGAGCATTCGCCGGAATGTCAATATATCTAAAGACCCTTACTCTCGATATAGGAGAGAGTGACGCCGGTTTAATAGAGTATACATATGTTGTTTGTTTAAAAGTGCCTGTCTCGATGCAGGGACCACGAGTGAAAAGTGAAGCGCCACAGGCCCATATCCCGGGCTGTAGAAAGAGCTCGAGAGCGCGTGTACCTGAATATGCCGGACTCGGAGTGACATGTTGGTGGAACGGGTTTAGTGCTGAGTAGAGAGCTCTTCGGTGCTAGTGTGATACGATGCTCAGTACACGCGAGAAAGTCAAGGATAAGGTGATGCATTAAATTCAACAGATAGGAAAACGAGGTGTTTAGCTACACTTCCCCTTCTTCGATCTTGATTCTTCTGCGAGAACCGGCCGAGATAATGGATGTTTACCGCATGGTGATGGTGTATTCACATACTGTGCTCACATGCACTCGTATCAGTTCACGAGTAGGTACCGACTGACTTTTGTACGTCTTTCATCTTACTTTGTGTGGCGTTTTCTCTTTGTCGATGCTCTCCGTTTCCAGTAATTTGGGACGGAAGTGGACACACTGGATTTGGGTATCCTTAACTTATTTATATGGTACTTGGCGCTCCGTTCTGTTTAGAACTTGGACAAAGGATTTATGGTCCTCGGGATGGTGTATGCCCATATACCCTTACAGAAATCGCGTGTCTGACGGTGATAACACCGGTTGCTTTCAAGTGAAGAAGGATGAAATCTGCATGTTAGGTGATTAGTGGAGAGAGTATTCCTGCGGTCATGTTTATCAAGTGGAGGTTATGAGAATGACGACATGCCGTTCGCCCAGAAAAGCAGATTAGGGTCCAGGGAAGCAAATAGTTTAGACGCTAATGAGCTTTGGACCACACTTGGATTTGTAGTGAAACCGTGAGGCAGGCAGGTTTGGGTTTCAGCCTCTGTCCAGAGTCCTGCGGTGGGGGTGGGGTTTAGGGGAATCGAGATGATTTTCTCAGAGTGCTCCGAGTCGGAATTGAATTATGCGAGGGGGATTGTATTGGTAGTGAGTGGGAAAGTAGACATAGGAGTCAAAGGTTCAGAGAATCGAATAGTAGATTTTGTCGTGCCGTTTGTCTTGCCAAGCGATGATGTAGTCGCTGCATGCAGTCAACGGCGTGACTATACTGGGTCCGGTGATGGTGCTTTGGCTCCCTTAAGCGCTTATACAGAGAGCACAAGGTCACTTGTCCGTTTATCAGATCCTGGTGAGTTGTTAGTATAACCGGGTTGATCTCATGAGGACGGTGAAATGTTTGTGCCAGTTGGTGGCAGAGGTAATTAAGTAGTCGCCGGAACGATAATATCGCATCTAATGGATAGTGATATACCATTATGGGGAAGACCTGGTTTGCGAAATGAGCTTTCATTTTGTGTGAGTAGTACGCAGGTTGCGGGGCCGCTAGCTCAGCGGCGGATGACAATGTGCGATTATCACAGTAGGACATTGTACCGAGTAAAGTACGCGATTTCCTCTTTCGGGGGAAAACGTATAGTTCAGTGAGCACCCGCGTCTATCACGAGTTCTAATTTGCCATGTGAAGAAATGTATGGAACGTGCGATATAGAAATTGGTGGTTCTGGTTTGGATGTCAAACTTTTGCTCAATGATTGATGGGAAAAGGTACGTTTTGGAAGGGAGGCTTCTTAACTCTGAATCAATGTTGGGTTGTCTGCAAGGACTTGCACAGTCCTCGTGCGGGTTCAAGGACGGACGGTTAGCTGGTTGGCCGGAATTCTACTCTGAGTGTGATGAGTGTGGGGGAAAGGCTAGATCACCAATATAAATCCCGCGATAATGGTGCAAGCGAGGTTTCGGTGACTTTAGCATCAATGATGGGTTCGTTCAGAGGAGGCTGGGTGGTGGCTGCCGGGATGACACGGCTCTGTTGAGTGTGGGATTTGTGGTGAGCACTCATGCGTGCCGTCGGGTAAGTGATAGATAGTCAGGCGAACGTGAGTCAAATTAAAAAGTCTCCGCATATTACAATGAGCTCTACTCGTAGTCGAGGCGGCTTTAAATGGCGGGGCTATTTAGAGACTCGGACTGTGCGAGCTGTCGGTCTGTCAAATTTGGGATTGGCCGACCGATGGCTTCGCAGTTGACATATCATATCAGAGAGAGAAGAGCAAGATCCGCGAGTGTGCTCTGGCGTTCGTGAATACGAGCCGTGGGCACTCGGGGATTAGGGACTGGGATGTGGGGAAAATAGAGCTGGTTGGGGTGGTCTCTGAGATTTGTCGGTGCAAGGGAAGCGGATAGGATCAGCGGAGTATAGTCTGGCTGGATGCCTGTTTCCCCAGCCGACAAAACCTCGGGTGAAGCGGGTGTCTGCTAAACCTCGGCTGCCGGGTCGCG
>JANIEX010000470.1:0-30261 GCA_027627405.1 Leucocoprinus birnbaumii | reverse complement strand
CTCGAGTTGATAAACGCTGCTTTTCGTCAGTACGACGATTAAACTGCTTTGCTCTTCGGAAGGGTCACCTTTGGTATGCCGATCGTGAGGGTTAGGGTATTTACCTTGCTGGTGGCTTGAAAGTCTGAAGGGTAGGATATGTCATTGTTGTGCAGAGCTAAGGAGTCGACTAGTCATGAGTGATATCATCGTTAATACTGAGAGGAATAGTAATGCGGAAGAGGGTCCAGTGTGATGATTAAACGATCGACTAGTGCAGTGATTCCGGGTTGACGTCTGTGGCGCGGATTCAGATCGTCGACACAGGGTTTAGGAAATAAGTGGCCATTAGCCAGCGTCCACCTCTGAGAGTAGGTATTTCTCAAGCTGATGATGACTGGAGACCGTATTGGTTGGGGAATTGATTCGCTATGGAGGCGGATTTATGCAGTTTGGTACATTTATTGTAGTTCTTCGCTCTTCGCTAGGTCCCGATCTCGGAAGTTGGTTCATTCTGCTCCGAAGCGAAGTGGAGCTGGGAGCGAGGCGGAAGGAAGGACTGGAATAATATCTAGGGCCGCGAGATGGTGTGAGCTGTGATGAAAAGGCACGTTTTATGTAGTGATGAGGTCATGTTCGGACCGAGTAAGTGCTGGGATTGTGTTATGCGAGGANTGGANTNGCTGAGGTGGGAGTTTTGAGGCTGGNGTTGTNGAGCGGCGGGTAAGCTGATGTCGTGCGATGATTGACGAACGCCAGATTTTAGAAGAGTTGTGCAGGAGCAGTAGGAGTGTCTAAGCAGTGCTCCGTTCGTTGACTGCAAGAAACCTATGTATGTATATGTACGATAAACAAAACTCCACTCAACATCGCGGAGGATCTAAATTAACGTACCGGTCGGTGGTCCGGTTCTCAAAGTCTATTTGCAGGTCGGGAGTTTCTCCGCGCACTCACAGCATTGCGAGCGCTGGCTGATGTGGGTCTTGATCGGATTAGATATCATATTTTTGGGATCGTCGTCGGTGTCCTCTGGACAATTGGGTACCGGGCGTCAGGACCTCGGAAAGAATCAAAGGTGGGATATCGAATCTAGAAGTGGCCGATAAGGGAAGAATCTCATATGGATGTGTAGCGTGTGAGTGGCGTACTGGATGAAATTGAGCGTGACGGCGNAAAAAGGGAAGGACTAGATAGCGTGGGAAAGGGCTGCTGATCAGCCTTGCTTCTTCCACCTCAACCAGCTCACTCACACACGCAGGCTCTCTCCCCGTCCCCGCTCCCGCTCGCAATGGCGACAGTCGCAGATCCGCGGCTCCTATTCCTCCACGACGGGGATCCATTCCTTCGCCACATCGTCCTCCTTTTATCAGTCTACGAACTCGGAACTAAATCTGCGCCTGCGCCTGTCTGGGGTGGTCCGCGAACATGGCAGACGGACGCTATCATACGGGCCATTGTGGCTCTGGGGCGGAGGCTGTGGAATGCGGAGGAGGATGTGCGGAAGTGTCACAACAATCATGCAAAGTACGAGCCGGATGCGCATGTTACGTTCCCGGCGGCGGTTCCGCCGCTGGATGCAGAGTTTCCTTCGAGGTTGGGGTATTTTCCAAAGGTGAATGGGGGGACGAAGGAGCGGGAGCGGGAGAGTGCTGTTGCGGGAGGGGAGGGGAAGAGCATCAACGAGCTGTTTGTCGTCGACTCGACATTTACGCCGCTCGGCGCTGTGAATGGCTTTTCGACGTCGACGAAGCCATCTCCGACGAAATCTGCAGCAAAGTCGTCAGGCTCGTCGTCCTCGTCGTCCTCGTCCTCGTCCAGCGCTACCGCCAAACCCAAATCGCGATCCTCGTTGAATCGGGCTGCATCATCGCCCACCACAAACGGCAAACCGTCCTTATCGCTCGGCACCCTCCCCGCCACCTCGAGACAAACAGCTCCTACGCCAATCTGCAGCCCACACACGCCGCGCACGCACAAGTCGTCGCTTCCAACAACAGCTCCAACGGATCGACGTCTGCGCCCCCAACCACCTCTCACCCCTTCTGNCCGACATGCGGCAAAGCCTCGACAGATCCGGTGGCNTTGCCCCTATACGCTGGATATGGGCTGATGAACCCGTATGCTACGGCTACTACCAACGGCGCCGATGGATCAGTCGTCAATGGATTGGATTCACTCGGTATTGCTTTGGGTACGACTACAGGCGAGAGTGTGTCTAGTGCAGAAGGTACGGCTGGCAGTGGTATCAACTCGAGCCGCTCGTCGCCTATGGTCGTGCCATCTATGGGTCCCCTCGCCCACGCCGCCTTTGAATCTGGCATGTCGGCAGTCGAAGAACTCAAGCTCCTTAAAGCGCAGGTACAGGACGTCGCTCGGGTGTGTAATGCGGTGGCGCGAGGTGATTTGAGCCAGAAGATCACTGTGCCGGTGCAGGGCGTGGTGATGGTGCAGTTGAAGGATGTGATTAATACGATGGTGGATAAGCTAGGACAGTTTGCGAAGGAGGTTACGAGGGTTAGTCAGGAGGTGGGCACGGAGGGCAAGTTGGGTGGGCAGGCGCTGGTGTTGGATGTTGAGGGGACGTGGAGAGAGTTGACGGGCGTTGTGAACAAGTTGGCGGCGAATTTGACTTCGCAGGTGCGTATCCCCTCCTCCCCACTCTTAACGATGTACTGAAGTCGTGCACTAGGTACGGTCTATTGCGAAAGTCACCAAAGCCGTCGCGTTGGGCGATCTGTCGAAACAGATTGAAGTAGACGCACGGGGTGAGATTCTGGATTTGAAGAATACTGTAAACGGAATGGTCGTCAGGTATGTCCCGCGCAACGCCCTTATCTTGCCCCCCACTTTCCGCGGATGACCCTCGAATTCCTGGGGTGTTGATGGGACTGATGTCCATGATTGATGGGCGTTCAAATCGTTCATCCATATCCTTCCGTCGGTCTTCTCTTCCCTTCCTTTCGTGGTCTATTTTCGGCCTTCACTCTCACCCTCATTTCGTATCATCCCCTTCCTTCTTATGCTATTCAAACCCTCGAACTCGAACGCTGACGGGATCGACACAATAGATTGCGAGCGTTGGCAGCGGAAGTGACACGCGTCACGCTCGAAGTGGGATCTCAAGGCAAATTGGGTGGTCAGGCGCATGTACCGGACGTTGAGGGTGTTTGGTTTGAGTTGGTTAGGAATGTGAGTGTCCCCTCTCACTTGGTTGACGCCGGTGACTCTCGTGCCTCCCTTGATGTCGGTAGAGGCGGAGGTGCCGGCACCCGCGTCGGGGTACTGGTGTGCGGAACAACTACTGACGATGAACTCGATAGGTCAATCGGATGTGTTCGAGCCTCACGGACCAAGTACGGTCTATCGCGGTGGTTACTACTGCTGTGGCTAGTGGTGATTTGACGCAGAAGATTGAGATTCAGGTCGAGGGTGAAATGTCGACTTTGAAGAGTACGTCCCTCGGCTTCCCTCCCTTTCTTTCCCTCTCCCTTCCTCTCCCTTGTCCATATTCTCCCCTCTCGTCCCTCTCTCTTCTCGGATCCTGAGCGACCTACGCAACTGTGTGCTAACAACGACGATGTAGGCACTGTAAACTCTATGGTTGACCAATTGAGCGCGTTCGCGTCAGAGGTGACCAGGGTGGCTTTGGAGGTCGGTACGCAGGGTATATTGGGTGGTCAGGCGAGGGTGGAGGGTGTGCAAGGGACTTGGGCTGATTTGACTAGGAATGTTAATGTGAGTTGATTCGATTGTTTTGGTGGGGTTGGTTGCTGACTGTTTCTTTTTTTCGTTTTCGATTTTGCTACTCGTCCGCTCGCTTGATCTCACCTCCTTGCTCGCTCAATCGCTCGCAAACAGAAAATGGCATCCAACCTAACCGATCAAGTCCGTTCCATCTCCGAAGTGACCAAAGCCGTAGCCCTGGGCGACCTCAGCAAACAAGTCAACGTGGACGTGCAAGGAGAGATGTTGGACCTCAAGTTGACTGTGAACAGTATGGTTGCGCAGTTGAGCACGTTGGCGAATGAGGTTACCAGGGTCAGTTTGGAGGTCGGCACGGAGGGTATCTTGGGTGGACAGGCGTTCGTGCCTGATGTTCAGGGAATGTGGAAGGTGCGTTCTTCCCACAATTAAGTACGATAGGGCGGGAGCTGATGGGGAGGTGTAGGTCTTGACAGACAACGTCAACCTCATGGCTATGAACCTAACCAACCAAGTCCGCTCCATCGCCGAAGTAACGAAAGCCGTAGCGGGCGGCGACCTCACGAAGAAAATCGAAGTAGACGTGCGCGGTGAGATTTTGGAGTTGAAGGAGACGGTGAATGGGATGACGGAGTCGCTGAGTGTGTTTGCGGACGAGGTGACGAGGGTCGCGAGGGAGGTGGGCACGGAGGGAAGGTTGGGTGGGCAGGCAAGGGTTACGGGTGTCGGTGGGACGTGGAAGGATTTGACGGATAATGTGAATGTTATGGCGAACAATTTGACGCTGCAGGTTAGGACTATTGCTGTTGCTACCGTGAGTATTCCCTCCCTCCCTTCACGCTTTTACTCACTCATGAAACGCGCGATAGACGGCGGTGGCGAGAGGAGATCTAACACAAAAGATCCGTGGAGTGTCGGTGTCCGGGGAGATGTTGAATTTGGTGAACACGATCAATGATATGATTGACCAGTTGGCGATTTTCGCTGCGGAGGTGAAGAAGGTTGCGCGAGAGGTCGGGACGGAGGGAAAGCTGGGTGTGCAGGCCGAAGTTGGGAACGTGCAAGGGATTTGGCAGGAAATTACGTGCGTCGTCACCCCTTCCCTCCCTCCCCCCTTTTCATGCTAATAACGTGCACAGGTTGTCTGTAAACACCATGGCAGGAAACTTGACCACCCAAGTCCGTGGTTTCGCGCAGATTTCAGCAGCGGCTATGGACGGTGATTTCACGCGGTTTATCACTGTTGAGGCGTCTGGAGAGATGGACTCGTTGAAGACCCAGATTAATCAGATGGTGTTTAATTTGAGGGATTCGATTCAGAAGAATACGGCTGCGAGGGAGGCGGCTGAGTTGGCTAATAGATCCAAGTCGGAGTTTTTGGCGAATATGAGCCATGAGATTAGGTGCGTTGGATGACCCCTCACGCAGGCGTGTATGTTGTTGATATGAGGTGCAGGACGCCGATGAATGGGATTATTGGGATGACGGAGTTGACGCTGGATAGTGATTTGAACAGGTCCCAGAGGGAGAGTTTGTTGCTTGTGCATAGTTTGGCGAGGAGTCTGTTATTGATTATTGATGATATCTTGGATATCTCAAAGAGTGCGTCCATCCACCTCACCCTCACCTCCACTTCTAACTAACCTCCTCCCGATAGTCGAAGCTGGGCGAATGACAATGGAAGCCGTCACCTACTCACTCCGCCAAACCGTCTTCGGCATCCTCAAGACCCTCGTCGTCCGGGCGTCTCAAAACAACTTGGACCTCACATACGAAATCGAAGCGGACATTCCGGACCAGCTGATCGGAGATTCGTTGCGGCTGAGGCAGGTTATAACGAATTTGGTGGGGAATGCGATCAAGTTTACGCCGAGCAAGGTTACGAGGAAGGGGCATGTGGCGTTGAGTTGTAGGTTGTTGAGTTTGGATGATCAGATGGTTACGGTTGAGTTTGCGGTTATGGATACGGGGATTGGGATTGCGAAGGATAAGTTGACGATGATTTTTGATACGTTTTGTCAGGCTGATGGATCCACGACGAGGGTGAGTCTTCGTCGCTACTCTAATGCTTTCATTTCTGAAATTTCGCTGTAGGAGTACGGAGGTACAGGTCTCGGACTGTCGATCTCGAAACGCCTTGTCGGGCTTATGCAAGGCAACATGTGGGTCGAGTCCGAAGTATCGAAGGGATCCAAGTTCTTCTTTACGATTTCGTCGCAAATATCGCATTCGACGATGGAGGCTACGTTGGCCAAGATGGCGTCGTTCTCGAAGAGGACGATTTTGTTCGTGGATACGTTGAGGGACACGACGAATGTCGTTGGGGTTATGAAGCAGTTGGGGTTGAGACCGCATGTCGTGCATTCGGTTAGTGAGGTTGTGGATAAGGAGAAGTGTCCGCATGTGGATACTATTGTTGTTGATACGTTGAGTACGGTGAGTGAGCTGGATTGGTTTTGTGGATTCTGATTGACTGGGGCGCTTTGATAGACCGAGAGTGTGCGCGAGCTGGAGCATTTGAGGTATATACCTATCGTGTTGTTGGCACCTAAGATGCCGCGCTTGAACCGTACGTTTCTTTCACCTCAATCCATCGCCTGAGTGCTCATTTGTATCATTTAGTCAAATGGTGTCTCGATAACAGTATTTCATCTCAAGTTACTACTCCGGTTACGGCTCAAGACCTCTCTTCCGCACTCATCACCGCTCTCGAATCCAACACCGTATCGCCCGTGTCTGCACCCAACGACGTCACATTCGATATTCTCCTCGCAGAAGACAATCTGGTCAATCAGAAGCTGGCGGTGAAGATTCTTGAAAAGTATGGTCATACAGTTGAGATTGCGGAGAATGGAAGCTTGGCTGTGGATGCGTACAAAGCGAGAGTTGCACAGGGTAAACCGTTTGATATTATCCTTGTGAGTGGCCTTGAGATTGGGTTTTATTAGCGCTGATGACGTGGTTGGCTGTAGATGGATGTGTCGATGCCGTTTATGGGTGGTATGGAGGCGACGGAGCTGATTAGGTCGTTTGAGATGCATAGGGGTATTCCGCCTGTCCCGATCATTGCGCTCACTGCGCATGCTATGATTGGTGATCGTGAGAGATGTTTGCAGGCTGGTATGGACGATCATATCACGAGTACGCGCTTGTCTTCCTTCTTCGTGGATGATTTAATGACGCTGTTTACTTTTAGAACCACTGAGACGAGGGGACTTGCTCAACGCGATCAACAAGCTCGCTGGGGAACGCGGAGGAGGAAAGGGCCACTTTTTGCTTCGCCGTGCGCCTGCTATAGCGAATTTACCGCATTACTCGTGAAGGTGAGAGTGCGGCCCATTCCGGTTTGTTACGCAAGATTGGCTTTCTCGATTCCCTCGCCCGCATGCCTCCATTCACACCCACCTCACCACTGTCGTTTTTCCCCGACGCTTGTGAAAGCCGTTCCTTTTCTTGTCCGCTCCGTTGGTTGGTCCCGAATGGCCGTTGACTCTTTCCCTTGATTTCAAAACCAATACCATCCCGAACTGCTTTTGTTCCGTTTCCTTTTGTCGTTGTCGCTATTACCATGGAACGTAGCACTGCTCCGATATCCATTTTCCGTGGTTGTCGCGATAACCTTTCCCTCCCAGTACACGATGACGCGGATTCTTCTATGCGCTTGATATCCTTTCGCTATCCCCGCGCGCACGCTTTGGTTTCTTGGATCTTATGACAACATGAACGATTGTCGTACTCCTATGCCGCCTACCTATCTACATATCCACATTTGATCTCATTTTATGTGCATAGCCTGGTTTCTTGCTATTGTCTTCTTTAGTCTCTCCATTCTGTCTATATTCCCTTTCTTTTCTTTTTTGTTTTATAGTGTACCAATATATACCCTTCTTTGACTGTGACTTCGGGGTCTGGACCGTCGAAGAAGTGATTTATTAAATAATGGCCTCTTTTCATTTCGATTAGCTCGAGCCTCGTGTTTGTAATTAAGAAGACTTAATTTGATTGGTCATGGACTCGAATTTGATGGCTGAATGAGCTGATGGATGCCTTGTTGGCTGAAGCAGATGATCTGAGCATGTGGTTACAACGTGTATTGAAAGGAAGCTTCGGAGGCTGTGGAGGCTACTTGGAGTTGAGCGGAGTTAATCTGTGTGCGGCTATTCGTTGGTTGAATTCGATCTTGTTCCTTTTCCTGTGGAAGCTGACGTGCTTCGTGGACTGCCGGCCGTTGACGATGATGGCTGGAGTGAGTTATCAGATAGGCTTCATTACTTCCGTTCTCATTTATGAATTATCAGGAGGCCAGGTTTTCTCCGCTAAAATGGGGGCATCATGAACCCCTGCTGTGTGCACCTTATGACTGGCGATTCATGCGCACATTCGCACTCTTGCTAATGATGTTGTGAGTCGAATTCACCGCATCTCGTATGGGGTTCAGCCGGACGTACCTGGTTTATTGCTTCAAGGCGATGACCCGTCGAATGGTAGTGAGTACATCAAAAATGAGAGAAAATGATATTATAAAGAATCCAATCAGCGCAAAGAGGAGGTAGCAAGGTAGGACCCTGGAGAAAGCGATATCACCTCAGTCAAACAAGCGCTCGCGCTGAGCGTCAACCACCCTGCACGTGCGCTCTCTGACAGGGGAGAGAAGCTGGTCCCAGGACGCGCGCCTTTCACTCGGCGCCATCCTCGTTGGTCGCAGAGAATGGACTCGCAGTCCATGTTTGCCAACAGCGCTGGCGCTCGAATAACCGGAGGAACGTTCGTCATCGCAGGCCAGTCCGCAAGCGTCAATGTCGTCCAGAAATGTGAGTCCTGTTCGTTCAGACGCCGTATGCGAGGGCTTGTTTCACAACTACCGCCCAGCCTCGGGCTCTGGGTTTGAGAGACTCGAAAGAGTGGCTCTCCATGAAGCCATGCGGGACTCCTCCGCTCGCGAGGCTCCTCGCTGCTTTGAGGACACCCGCGCAGAGCACCGCAGCAACATTACTAGCTGGGGTAGAGGAGAATGGAAGTCGCGGAACGCGCGAGTGATGTGGATGGAGGGTCCTGCTGGAGTTGGCAAATCGGCGGTGGCCCAAACGTGGTCGGAGGAGCTCGCAGAAAAGTTCTCAGCTGGATTCTTCTTCTCGCGGGCCAATGGGTGGAACCAGCCTATCAAATTCCTCCCAACGCTTGCGTATCAGCTCGCGATCAGATACGACTCTTATCGTGCCGCTGTCGATGCAGTCATCTCCCGCGATCCGCTTGTCTTGGAAATGTCGCTTGAGGCCCAGTTCTGGGAGCTGTTTGTCAAGCCCCTCCGTGAGCTGAGCCCGGAGGACCGTGACGCCATTCAAGATACCATCATCATCGTGGACGGCCTTGACGAATGTGGGCCGATCAATGGAAAGCATGACCATGTCAAGGCTCAGGAAACTATCATTAAACTCATCACTACAGCCGCTGCCTCTCGTTACTCTCCTTTCTTGTGGGGAGTCATTTCTCGTCCAGAGAATCACATCGTCTCTGCCTTCGCGTCCAAACGTGCCCGCGCAGTCACCTGGCACCTCACTCTCCCTTTACGGGCCCCCAATGTCGACGAAGACATCACCTCCTACTTGCATGATGTGTTCACGATTATTCGACTGAAATATCCTTCCATCTCACCCTCCTGGCCGTCAGAGGACTCGCTGGCCCAGCTGGTACGGCAGTCAGATGGACTGTTTGCTTATGCAGCTAGTGCTGCTCGGTATATCGAGTGTGGCTCAGGCCTTCCTTCCGAGTTTCGCCTTGGTCCAGAGGAACGGCTGCAATCTTTACTAGAGCCGAGTTCACGACTACGTGCTAATTTCTCAAAGCTGGATCAGCTTTATCTTCTTATCATGGATCAGATCCCCAAGGAAACCCTTCTGAGTACCCTGGTGATAATTCGAGCCAACCAAATCGTCCCTGGCATAGCATTGTGGAAAACTATCCCCATCCTGTCATCTCTTCTTGGAATGTCAATCCCAGTATTCCACAATGCCATCTCCCCCCTCTGCTCTGTTCTCCAAGTAGCAACGACCAAAAATAAACCATATGTCTCCTTCCTCAAGTTCTATCATGCATCCTTCATTGACTTTTTGACGACACCGGGAAGGTCAACAGCGGAGTATTATTTCGATTCCACCGAGGTCAACTGCCTCTTGTATTCGGCTTCAATTGATGCATTGTCGGGCCTATCATCCCACCTTCAACAGCTTTCATACCGATACAGTAAGTGCTCTTGCTCTTCATCAGAGTCTGATTAATTGTGACACCAACTCTCCTGATCCAGTGCGTTATATGGATCTCGAGCAGTGCGAGACTCATGAACATGAAATTATAGCCGCTAGCCAATTTGCGATTTATATTATTTTTTTGTTGCCAACCTACAGCCATCTACCAGCACAATTTCAACCACACATACTGGAAAAGCTAGCTGGGCTCGATTGGAATGCACATGCGACCGCCTATGTATTTCGCGCCTTGACCACTGATATGAAAGCATTCATTAATAAGGTATTTCTCTCAACATTCCTGATCGTAACCATCGTCTATTCTGACGTATCTGCCTTTATCAGATACCAAAACAATCACGCTCTCAAATCATCAATCAACCCAATATCATTTTCAAAACCATATGGCTGTTGCTCGGTGTTCCAGTGGGATGGAATTATGTTGTTGGGAAAGGCGCTAAGAAAGCGTTGTTCAGCAGACCTTGCAAACTTCGTGGATCATTCGTTTTCATATTGAAACCTTACCCAATGAGTTGGCAACGTCGCATTGCTCTCTATCTCATTTAGTTATGAATCGTATTGTACACGTCTTTATGACTTGCATTCTGCTACATCTCGCTACCTGCTTTATCCTTCGCCGGCTGATTTTACCTTGAATGATTCGCACAGTATGCTGCGGATACCATCACCTGAGACGCATGTCCTTTGCTTGTAAGCTGTCAGATATGGACGACACTAGCTCCAGTGAGCATTCTCTTTTCCACTTCTCGCCCACGTCGTCCTTGTTTCCTTGCATTCGGATTCAATAAATGAGGTCTGATTCTGCAAAAAAATTGAATGAATATTGCGCACGATGGAAGAGGAATAGAGGGATCGTCGCGCCTTGGCTCACCGCTGTATTGGAGTCCGTATTTCAATAATTCATTTTTACGGTCAAATGAGATGCTAGTTGCCACTACTGCTACATTTCGCATGCGATAGATATGCGTCCTGGGTGTAGGAAAATGGACTCCGAATCATTAAGTACCAATACCAAATTTTGGAGGTGCCCGGGACTGGGTATGGTCTATTTACGCGAGTGTTCGCGGAAGACGGATCCCACGTGTTGGACATACGATCCACTACTATCGTAGCCACGTGCGCGGTATCAATTCTCGTTATCGTGAAACGATCTTCCCAATAACAATTTACGCTACCCACTTGCTTGTGAAGTCAATTGAGGGACCATATCCAGGATGCCCCCAAAATACCAGTATCAGGTATGATTCCAGACTTACCAATGTTCTGAATCCACCTGGCACCTCAACTCACCGGGAATAAACGATATCTCGTTTGTAGGCTGTCACAGGGTTTTTCGTACATGATGCGCAGGATCATCAATTAATCACTGTGCCTGCCGTGAGTGTTTTTCCTGTCGTATTCCTAGGAGGAAAATCGTACCCTTGAAACCAATCTTCTAGGTCCCGCCAAGAATGGGTTTAATTGATGATTCACCAGAAAGATGGGCTAACTTCAAGAGAAGAGTTCAAACATTAAACAGCGAGCTGAGAAAAGAGAAGGCTGAAGCAAAAGTCTTCTTCTTCGCTAGACACGGACAAGGATGGCGTAGGCTCATTCAATTATTGACCGTTTCTAGTCTGATCCTGATATATTCCTCATTCTATTCTCATAGATAATGTGGCAGAAGCGAAGTATGGTACTATTTACTGGGATGAGTATGTCTTCACTAAACTCGCTGGTCCTTGATCGTTTCGATACATCAATGCTGAAATCACTGCACAGAGTAATGAGCAAAAAGTATGGGGATGACGAAATTACATGGGGCCGTACGTTCAGGTTTACACTTTTTGTGCTTGGTCATCGTTCGCTTAAATAGTCTATTTAGCGGACCCCGAGCTTACAGAGATTGGCGTCAACCAAGCCAACGAAGCTAAAGACGGATGGAGGGCGGAATTACCTTTTGACATCACACTTCCGGAAAAGCTCTATTCAAGCCCATTAACGCGAGCGATGGACACTCTTCGCATCACATTTGATGGCAATATAATGGGAGACGTCAAGGACAAGCGAGAAGTCGTAATTCTGGAGGTGTGCTCTCTCGTTCAACGTCGCCAATTTTGTAATCACGAAATTATTGAAGAACTGCCGCGAGGAGAACGGTATACACACCTGCGATAAACGCAGGTCTCGTTCATGGATTCATGGGCGATTTCCAGAGTTCACATTCGAGAAAGGATTTGAAGAAGAGGATGTTCTTTGGGATCCGGATGTCAGAGAAAATAAGACTGAAGTAGCTGACCGTGCTCGAAAGGTGTTGGATTATATATTTGACAAGGATACTTCCCTTACATGTAAGGTATCTATGAAGAAATTCAGACAACGGGTGCTAACCTACCCCTAGATATTTCTGTAACTGCTCATGGAGGAATCATCAACGGGTTTCTACAAGCAATCGGTCGGCAGCCTTTCGCACTTGCAACGGGAGGTATGCGATATGATTGTCCACCGAAAGCTGAGGAACTGATCAGTCACCTGCGTGAAGGTATTCTTCCAGTGGTCATAAAATGTCAGAAAGCCTAAGGATATCGTGATCTCATTCGGAGGCAAAGAGCGTTAATCTATGATAGTCACTCCTACCCAATCACATTGCATACTTTGATCGTCGCTTGATCGTCGCTTGCGGCTTCACTGGCCGAATCCCAGGGCCAACTTCCATGTGACTCATGTTCATCAAGTGACGTCATCTGCTTTTGATGTCAATACACAACGGGACCTTTTTTGATGTACCAGTCATCGACGAGTGCCTGTCAATGACAATCCCGCCCATGGACAGTGAGCAGCGTACCTCACGGAAATACGAGGCGAGTATTGTTATCGATATCTGCTACAGATTCTGAACATGTAAAGTAGGCGGTATCTGGTTTCTTTGTGCCCCATGCGCCACCATCGGACCATCCCGTATGACCTCGTTTCCTCAGGTTTCGACTTGCAACTAATAACACTCCAGATACTACCTGGCTTTGGATTGCTCGATAAAACTCCACAACGTTGGCTCAATCTGAAGCAGAAGATCCAAGAGTTGAATGACTCCGCGAAACTGGGGGAATCGTTCAAGCTTCTGTTCTTTTGCAGACACGGTCAGAGTTATCGTATGCACTCAGTGCTTTGACCTTCAGACGAGTTTTCACTGCAAGTCTCCGCTCAGATAACGTCGGGAAGGATAAGTACGATAGTGCACAATGGAAAAGGCGAGTTCATTTTCTTGCTTCGTAATACTGCCTTTATTGAACTAGACATGCTAAGCCACTGGGCAAGGATCAACGGAGATCGAGAAATTACTTGGGGACGTGAGTGACTAGTTATCCCCCAGAAATAGTTTCTCAGTCATTACACTCATCTAGCCGACTCCGACCTGACCATAGAAGGTGTAAACCAGGCTCTACATATCAAGAATGAGTGGGAGAAAGAACTCAGTTTCGGGATCCCGGCCCTTGATAAGATATACACAAGTCCTCTCACTCGAGCGCTCAAGACATGCAATATTGCTTTTGGAGGGATGAAGAAAGATCATTGTTCAGTGCCAATCTTGGTCGTGGAGGTGCGTTGAAGATTTCCAGTTCGCCATGATGTTTACTGAGGTCGTCGACTTAGAACTGCAGAGAAGAGAACGGCGTCCACACATACGACAAGAGGCGCTCGCGGACATACATTACGAGACATTTCCCTACCTTTCACATCGAGGACGGATTCTCTGAAGAGGATAGGCTTTGGCTTCCCGATGCACGGGAAACGAAAGCCCAAATGGCAGTTCGTGCGCAGTCTGTTCTTGATATGATCTTTGATGAGCAGCCTGCCCTTACGCGTGAGGCTCAACGTTTACTTTGCGCTTTCTTTCCATGACACTGCCTTCATCTACTACTAGACGTCTGCCTCACGATACATGGAGGGATGATCAACGCCTTTTTAGCCGTTTTGGGTTGTCCCAGAGTCACATTACCGACTGGCAGTGAGTACNACAATANACCGCTATAGCCAGCTCGTGATATTTAAGGGTCGTCAGGCATTTATCCAGTCGTTGTCAAGGGATATGTTTAATACAAGGTGACGGTGGACATTACTGTAGACGAGGGAAAATCTGGCCCCGCAGACAACTTCTTGATAGAAATAGAATTCATTCGCACAGCCAAGCCTAGAGGCTGTGAACTTCAAGTGAAGCTGATTTCGATGCGGCTTAAGGTCGCCTTCCGCTAGTAGCTAGCTCTAGCTCTCTTGTCGTTGTTCCGCAGCAACGCAACCCTGATCATCTGAAGAAGTGCTAAAGGATCTAGCACGGGCTTACCCTGTTGTGATGGAGTGACGTAATTTACCCTCGGACAATATAATAGCCTCAGTCCTTCACTGCGAGGAAGCTCTCGTCCATCCCGCCCGGCGCCTTTCCTCCACAGCTTCGAACCACCATGAACGGACTTGTAACAGAACAACCAAAGGATATGCGTCTTCATCCCATGGACCCATACAGAGAATACACCAAGCAGGATTTGTCTACCATGGATGATCTTGGTAACCACGTCCATCAGCATGGTTCGCAGCCTGGCTGCTGCGAACGAAGCACAACTGGGCACAACACATGCCATCGATCCAGGCGAAGACGCCTTTTCCTGATTTTTGGCATTTCCCTTATGCTTGGTCTCATATTGGTCGGCTTCTGTGTTTATCACTCTTCGGGCGGTTTCTCTGGCTTCTGGAGCAGCGCTTCCGGGAATCTGGGAGGACTCCTGAAACGTGCAACGGATGATGCTCAGGGTAATAATGGCAGCATTTTCACCAACCGGAAGTGTACGTAATCGAGGGCTATCGAGTAAGATGAAGTATGGAACTGAATTCTACGCTTCTTAGATTACTTGATTGTCATATTCGTTGGACTATTATTGGTGGTCATTCTAGGAATTATGCTGAGCGCCTGGTGCTGTAAGGGTAGGTGACGGTCATTAGTTCTGTGCGGTGGACTCTCAGCTAACGACATCAATAGGGGCATTTGAGAATCCTCTCTGCTGTCCCTGTTATTTATGCGCTTGCTGTGGAGGCTTAGGTATGCTTCAAGTTGTATTTTTTTGAACTATCCAAGCGATTCTGACTGCGAAACAGCATGTTTAGAATGTATTGGATGTGGACTTTGCGCAGCTGGAGTTGCAGAAGCCTAGCGTTTTTGTTCGCTTACGTTGATGGACCTGGACTCTATGTTCTGATTATTTTCATGCGCGATGATAGATACCAAAATCCCATGGCATTAATCATCGTCAAATACCCGATTGCTACTAATTTGAGCGGAAAACGGACCTCAGTAGCATCTTGTACTAATAATGTATTATCAGAACATTTTGGTCTTATCCTGAGCTCATGTCGTACGTTGTGCGATCGCTTCTGGACTCAGTGATTTCATCGTACATGTCTTCAACTGGTCATAACTGGTGAATATTCTGACATTGTAAACATCAGGTTCAACCCATTTGCGCTCAGACCCATCATGTACGAAGAACTCACAACTTAGTATAGTAAACTATCTGTCGACAGAAAGTTGCGGACAGGATCCATCATGCATTTCTAACAAGTAACCTGTTTGCTAGAACATTTTTCCATCTGGGGTACGGAGATTCAACTTCAACTAATATTTCTGGACTGTTTGGACCTTGAAAACTTCCTTTGAGATTTCCCGGACCTGCCCACCAGGTGCGTCTCGAAGCTGCCGCGTGAGGTGGGGTCACACAAGCTTACTGCGTAGGGTAAGCCTAGAAAATCTCGTCTCATATCCTTAATCAAACGGAGTATAATCGAAAGACCCAAAGCGAACACTGGCACTGGCCGCACTGGCCCATGGCGTACGGCAACTGGTTGGGCCAGGTTGGCAACCTTTCAAAGGCAACTGATGCCAATGGCGGACCTTGATTATCATCACGTGGAACTGATGGTCACTTGTGACAAACGCGTCTTGCGCGTCGCGCGACTCATCATTTCACCATTCACCGTCATGCCCTTACTGCGCTTACCTCCCGAGCTTCTTGAAGGCGTGATACTTTCTCTAGACACAAAAAGTGCACTCTCCTGTTGACTGGTCAATCGATTCCTGTTCCTCCATCTATGTCAACGGTCGATCAAATTTCAGTACCGCATGGAATGTGACTTTGCCGGGGTTTATGACAATCCTGGCTGTAGCCTTCCAACCAAAACGAAACTACGGATGCTTCGCAGAAGAGAATTGGCCTGGGGAAACTTCAACCAGCTAGTACGCAGCATATCTCACTGCCCCCGGGCGTTGAAGTCGATTGCATTGACGTTACTGGCGGCCATTACTAATTTGGATCTGTTGATCCGTCCCTGACCAATTTCTCGTGGATCCAGTCTTCCCGTGTCCCGGCCTCGGCAGTAGACTCTACCACAGGTAGGCAATGCGATGCCTTTTCGTCCAAACTTTCTATCAAGGGATGTAATGACTTTGCGGCATGTTTTGATGAGAATGATCTCATTGCTTTCCTTCTTGTGTCAGTTGAAATTCTAGCTTAGACCAGATTTATGGCTAACGTCGCTTAATCAGACGGCAGGACAGGCAAGGCACTTACCGTGTACTTCTATCTCTCTATCAATACTCGACACCAATACCGCACCCTCAGGCCGCGAGGCCCGTCTTCTGCATCGCATCCCTTGCCGTTGACCCTGTCCTGACAGGAACGAGGATGGAGATTTGTGGAGATTTGATCGTTGTTGCACTTTCTTCGATTAAACAATTCTTTGTCTATAATTGGCGTACCGGACAAGAGAAGTCTGTAAGAAAATACAAATACTCAGTCTTCTCTGTTCCTTTGACGAATTAATTCCAGGTTCTTTCAATTTCAGAGGATTGCGACATAGCGTTTTTGAGAGATGATGTTCTTTGTTTGACCATGCCGATAACATTACCTCTTGAAATCTATCACGTCCCTGAAAGAGGGAGTATCCGACATATTCACTCCTTCTCCCTATCGAAAGAGTTTTTCCCGTTCTCTTGCACATGGATAGAATCTAGGGGGAATCCAAATCCGACTCGAGGTGGTGTTTTCCCGCGACATGTCCCTGCCTCTGCCATTCTTGGACAAGCCCGAAGAAGCGCTTGTAGTATTTGATTTCTATTCGGGAGTCTCTCATGCTCAGCCTTCCACCTCTATGGTCATCCATAGACGATCTCTTCTTCGCTTACTCCCACCTTCGGATCAATGGCTGACGATCAATCCCATCTGCATGGATTGGGATCAATGGGGACCCCAGAATACTCGCTGGTTCGATGGCTTTGGTGAAGCGCAAGCCTTCACAACCATATCTAATGGCCAACGATATATTCACCATTTATCGAACGGCTCGCAGTTACCTTTTACTGTTTATGATTTTAATCGAAACCGCATCGGACCGACGGCAGCGAGTTCGGAAAACGTGGCAGCCAACCAGACGAGCGAGAATCGAGAGCTCCAGACTCGAGGTTCTCTCCCATGCACAGCGACCCAGTCCCAGGAAAAGGTTTCCTACAATGCGATATTCGCCACCGATACCGGCCTTCTGGGCATTAGCGTAAGACACCTCCTAATTCCCACACACATCTGATTTAGGGCAATTATAGGGCCGTGACATGGAAGAAGCAGAGTTATTTGAGATCAGGTCGCTTGATTTTGTTCATTTTGGATATGCGTTAGAGTCTTGAGTAGACTTGACGGGATATATGGTGATTTTCAAATATGTAGATGGCTTGAAATCTTCTCAAATATTTATTGGTATGACCCCTCGCAACTCGTATCGAGTTCCTTGAAAGCAAAGAGTAAAGAACACCGTCGGCTGACAATACTCCACCTGGAAAGCGAAAGAAAGTATACATGAGTCATCAATAAATTGTGCCACCCCGACACGACATGTATCTCACTCACAGGCTGTGCAGAGACTTCCGACGGTTTGTGACAAGACGCGTTTGCTCACTGACTATGATCCATGAACTTACCGCGCTGGCCTCCTGAGTGCATTAAACATACAACACTCAATTCGGGTATGAAAAGTAACTCTCGCGTCAAGCAATTGATAAACATCTTCCGTCTATCACATCACCTCTGCCAGGATTCAACCAGACTTACGTATCGCGGTGAACTGATGAAAAGTCCCATCGGCCTATTCGGAAAGGGCACATTCTAGGACTTATCTTCCGATGTAGACGGACTGAGTCCAAAGTGATTTGTGCATGATACAGCCTCCTCGAAATGGAGGACGTGTTGATAAGCCATAGATTCACCTGGAGCCGAACTTTATCCATTTCCGGTAACGCTCAGCACCGTTATCTATATACTACTTGTTTTGTGTACCTAGCTTCGAGTAGAAAATTGTGATGCGAGATTGACCTTTCACTTCAATGCAGGATGCGGTTCACCGATATGCACTTCAACTGGACCGTGGCGCCTTGCACCACCGCATTTCCACTTCATGAAATACTTCCACCTTCCTCACAACTCTGAACCCTAATTTCTCAAAAAGTCGAATACTGGGCTCGTTAGAATCGGATATGCGCGAAACGAGCCGACTAGGAGTCACAATCTTAATCAAGGATCGTGATGACTGTGCTTCTCGGATGTAATTCAGGTATGGTCGAAGGGGGAGATGAGAAGGTATGCTGTCAAATCCCTCTTGATCGGCTGGGACGAAAGGCGACCATTGGCCAGCTGCATACGTTAGGAGGAGAAGGAGGCTTTCGAGCGCAAAACCTTTCCTTCTGAAGGGTTTCTCTGATAAATCCTTCAGTATACACGGGTAAAGTGTGGGTGAAAAAGTAAGGACCTGCAATCATGATCTCAATTTCAACTTCGAATTCATCATCTTCATTCGCTGTTGTCTCATGCGCGACAGCCAACCTGTCACCTTTGAAAAACAGATTCACATCTCCAACCATCTGTAGAGACTCGACTCGCGGATCCTCTGGAGATATATGAGCGCCGGGCGTGTGGCCGTCAAGAATAGGTAGCCCATCTTCAGGGTGTCGCGACAAGATGATGAAGGTTAACTTGTCTTCGTCCTTTTGCCAAGTCTCTATTTGTTCATGTCACCTGGATGAATCATCATCTTGAAATGAGATGTACGTACTTTGCATTTCATACTCCTCCTCCAATGACAAGGGCTCACTAGCCGTGAGGTCCCTCAAATCAGCATCTGACATCCATTCATGGTATTTCTATCTGTCCAGAATTAGAAGTGCGAGTCATGACCAGCAGGGCTGTAGAGAGTTCACCGGAACGTGTTTCGCCGCATATGGAACTAGTACGAGGCGATTCCCGAGTAGGACTGTGTTTGTATTTTCTTTCATGGTCAATGTAAAGAAAAATCTTGCGATCCGCTGAGGGCACACAGGAAGGGATTTGATCGATTGATCGAGCATGTGATATGCCGTGCGGTCCGAGGTACCGTCCTGGCTCGAAAACATCCATGTCTACCACTGCCTTATCACCGACTGTTATCACCAACTGGAGGCCGGACTCCTCGAGAACAGGTCTGCCGTATTCTTTCTCTTTGTTACCCAATTGTGTCATGTGCCCTTTATGTATCTAACGACAGGTAGGCTCTGTAAATCTGGGGGATTACGGTTACCTGCCTGTGTTGATTACTTTGCTTCCCAACTGAAGGAAGAAAAAGCGCTTCATCAAGATACAAAAACTTACCTCTACCGGGGAGCGACAACTAGCGGGCAAAGCCTTGGTTCCCTTGACACCCATTCGCCAGAGGACCGTGGGAAGCATTGGCGACGATATCCTCTGCGGCTTACGCAACTTCAAGCCATTGTTTTAAGGAACAAAGCAACGGGTGTAATGAACCTGGCATGGATTGCGAGAATGTCAGCGAATTTGTTCTGCCCTGTGACTCCCGCGCGGAGGGTAGGAGACTCGAGTTACACTGGACATCGCAGTGGCTGTGTCATATTTCCTGTATTCGTCGATTACTCAGCCAATGAAATCAATACTTAACTCACTCACATGGATGATCTAGTCATCTTTATTCCTGACTATTGTAACGATGGATAGTGCTGAATTTCATGCGGCAGTAAGGAGGTATCACCATATCGCAGTATTACCCAATGGCTCAATAGAAGTCTCCTCAGGTCTATGAGATGGTGAGATCTATACCTAATGCTCATGTTACGACTTATGGTCTGTGTTCTCGTGTTCAAAGCTTGTAAAGCAATCAGCTCTGTTAACCATCTCCATTCATCCACACTACAGGCCATATCGCAAAACTTATCGGAATGCCTCGCCACTCGCGTCATGTCGGGCAAGGTACGCCGTTTGTTAATTACTGGATTGGCATCTCGTGTTTGAATCGCTCTTACACACCTAGCTCTCAATACCTAATCCTGGAACAATCCCCCTGTGCCATGGCATCGTGTCATTGGTTCTGCTGGCACAATATCCTCCCGCGGGCCAGGGACCGATGGCGCACGCAGACAACGCGACGCCCTCGAGGCCGAAGGTGTCACAGTTACGGAAACGCGTGATGGGGAATTCAAGGTCAACTTCAGAGAATATGGCTGGTTCCCTGCTGTACCTGCTCCCGCCGACGAGCAACGGGAGAATGCGCCTGAGGACGACAACGAGACTTAGAGGAACAAGATGCTGAACATCTAGTATTGACATATCTTCGTAATGGTAGCGGCTTGCAAAACAATGAGATGACATTTCATGGGACAAACGCGACAAAGTTACGGTGAACGTTTCCCGCAGGTAGGGTAAGGGCTGGTAGATATCTCGAGACTAAATTACAGTGGCAAGCAGTGAATATCCTAATAACCTTGTTTTCAGCCAGGCCCATCTCGACTAAATCCAGCGCAGGAGGTGTTAAACATCTGTGAGTCAAGTACATATGACAATATCCGATTGTGGCGGCGACAGCTACCATCGCAATCAAGGTACATTCTAAGTACTGAAAATAGCGTAACCTCACCACTCAGCGCCAGACATCAATTCAACGTGAAGCCGGGTCATCAACTTCTTGATCAGACATAGCGGCGTATAAAATACCAAAGCCCCCCCACCGGCTAACCTCAGCTCTTAGTTCCTCAGCAGAAGTCCAGAATGAAATTCTCTCTCCTCTCCGCCTTAGCTGTTGCCGCTTTCTCGTGCGCTAGTGCAGTTGTCGTCCCCGGCGCAGACACCCCGACCTTCTATCTCGTCGCGAGTTCAACGAGCTCACCCTCCAACCTGTTGGTAGGCATCATACCTCGTGCTTGAATATACCGACATCACCTGATTTCTTCACTTATAGCCTCTGAGGACAACTGGTGGTTCCAACGGGTACTCAACGTTGACCGGTTCTGGTCCCATCGGTCAATTCTACTTTTATCAAGGACAACTTGTAGCAGCCGGCTCGACACCTGCGGGGGCTCTCATCGCTGCCATTCCTCTGTCAAGCTGTACCACATACGGCCAACTGGGCTTCTCCGTCTCAAACACAGACAAATGTGCTCAACGCAATACTTTTGCGATCCAGTCGGATTCGGAGAACAGCCAGCTGGGAGCTAAGTTGAGCTTCAACTTTGTAGGAGGGTTTTATTCCTGCGGCTCTGGGCAAGATGTGAGTATAATTGATGATTGAATGATTGCCTGAGAACAAGAAGCTGACGTTGACCCTTCGCCAGGTGTGGTATATGGTCTCGCCTGGCGACGCTCCGGGCCTGAGCTGTCAGCCAATCGATCTCTGGACCGTTCCCGTCGCCTAAGGCAAACACTGAGGGGGATCTCGTTCAGGTCGCAGTGGAACCATAATAGTACAGAGATTCGGTAGACATTGGGTTACATAGAGATCGAGGATTAATATTGAACATTCGTATACAAAGACACGAGCAGAATAGACTTAAAGTCGTGATCAGGTAGCGAGAAGGTATCATATACGTGCTACAAATGGCTTATCTTCAACAAATTTGCTGTCTAATCCCACAACCTCGAATAAGTGCTCACTCTCATGTAACGCTCGTCCTCATTGAACGCTCGTTCAAGCACGTATACGATTGGGTATCTCATTGGCTCCTTGGGTATCAGGTTTACAAAGGTTAATGCAATAATAAACTTTCCAGAAATTCCATAATATAGTAAGTATCCAAGGAGAGAAGGAGGCAAAAAAAAAACACAGCAAAACTGGAATGAAGCACTATCACTTGAACCTACTCAACACCTAGAATTGTCCATCACAATACCACGTATCCCAAACACCCCCACTACGGCCCCAAAAAAGAGTACTAACTAATAAGCTCTCCCTCTCCCATCAACTTCCGAAGAATAATACCTATCCTCCTTCAGATACCTCTCCGACTCTTTATTAGTATAATCATACCCTCCACTAGTTGGACTCAAACCCATGTTTGTCAAAGGGATGTGTACGGCTTCCTCGGGAGGGATCGAAGGTGAAGGCGCTGGTGATATCGAACGTAAAACCGGTGTTCTTGATGAGAATCCGGGTGAAGATACGGATGATCGTCTGCCCTCAGCACCGAATACTTGTGCCATGGTTCCTCGGCGTGGTTTTTGTGGGCTGTGTCGGGCGGCGCTGAAGTAGTATTTGAAAGAACTTGCAATTTCCTTGATGAAGTCGGCTGTTGATAGGGGGGCAAGCGGGTTTTGAGTCACGGGTTAGGAGAAGGATCGAGAGAAAGAAGAAGGTAAGTAGGTATCAGGTGTGGGGAAATGTGTGGCGTGACGTACAGTAATTAATTCTGAGAATGCGTCAGATGAGCGTGGTGATTTCATTTCAGATGAAAAAGTACTTACGCATCCCACAAAGGTCTCCCGATGCTCGTAGGTCCGCTGTGCGATTCGTATTCCTTGGCGGAATAGGCCCAGAGCATGAAAATCGAAAAAATCACCATCTTATCAACCACCGTAAATCAGATCACGATTGATTGATACCTCCTGAGCAGAGAACGCACTTCGATACAGATGGCGAGTGCATTCAAGCCATCTACAATATTGGTCGTAGTCCAATAAGCCGTCGCTTTATGGCACTGTCAGCTCTGGTAAAAACATGAGGCTGTAAGAAAGGCGCACCTGTAATGATTTGCTTAGTCTCCAGCGCAGAGAACTAATTCCGCATTAGCCTGGATCAACACGAAACGACTAAACTGCGACGCACGACAAAGGACTGATAAAACGTGAACATCACAATCAATTTGATTGCGAGGAATTTAGCTAATGGTCGTCGACCTTCGAGTTCACTCGCTGTAAGACCGTAAAATACCAGTAGACCGTATAGGGCAATGCTGAGACAAAAGGGTAGACGTGAGTGATCGACCCAGGGGTATGGTAGAAAAGTGGATGTGCACCTGATACTGATGAAGTTGATACATTCGATGTAAGCGTTTGCAAAGACCGGCGAGAAGCCTGCCTGGGCACAGAGCACTCCTAATCTTTCACAGATAATACCGGCAACCGAGGCAGCTGAGAGCCGAGAAGTTCAGGGCTCGCTCAAGAAGGGAAAGCTGCGATGCTCACCTGGCCTGATAATGACATATTGAAGGACAGACCACTAAACCGGAATCAGCGAGAAACGGAGAGCATGGGAACACTGCGTACTTTGACGGTATACATGAAATATGGCTGTACGGATTATCAGCTTGATTGACATGATGCTTGGAGTGGAATAGATCACCTTTGTTGGTCGATATCTCCAACAACAGAACTAACCATACAGCCATAAAATCAGGTCGGAAATTGCGATAACTAGGCAGACCCTTGCTTACCGGTATCGGTAATGGTGTTTTGTCCTTCCGAACTAGAGCTCCTTCGGCGGACTTGTCAGAGGAGGTTGCAGCCACATATTCGATCAAAAGGAGGCTGTGGTTCAAACTATTAATATCCTGAGAGAACCATAATTTCAGTTCGGAAGCCTACTCACAGGAAAGCACTAAGGCCGATAGCCTGTACAGCATGTAGTTGATGCATAGCCGCGGCGCTCGTTAGCCCTTGCGATGGAGGAGATAAACGCCAAAAACAGGGAAACACTTGCCTCGTAAGCTGGGGAGAGGCATCAGAATTTCGGCATGTACTTGAGCTAGGAAGTGCACTTACCGGCTTGAATGAGTGAGTAGTAGGTGTAATCACGGAAGAAACGGTACGAGAAGAAAGAGATGATGGCGTAAACAGGGGGCATAAGGAGGACACGGAGTCTGTGAAGACGGATTCAGCGATCTTTAGGATAGGTGATGTCCTGAACTGGTATGATCCCCAAAACGCAGTTTAACATGGATGAAGGTGCGCGGAGCATAGGTTCTCGCTCAACCTTGACAGTTATGTGTCCGAGATGGGCAGAGAATATCAGCCTTTTACAGAAAGAGCCAAAAGTGGAGCAAGAGTTGGAGATCATGCCGTTCAGAGAACACAATGGTGCGTGGTGCGTACATTTGTCGTTGTTGAGGAGGGTTGGTATAGTTTCTGGAATGCAAGCCTCAGTATCCTCGTGTAATGGATGTCTGGTGTGAGCAGCGAACCTGCAATGCGAAAGTACTGAGAATAACGATACTATAACCGTCTGTGGTACATGTGAGCTCTCATCTACGACAAACTCGAGTTATCAGATGCTTACCGCGACTGCACAACCGCCTGCGATAGCCCAGCCGATCCGGTGTGTCGTCCAGTGGACACCATTTGAATCCCAAAATTTCGATTGGTCCACAATAACTTGGTTTTCTGCCGGACACGTCGTGTTCGTGCTTAACAAGGATTTCCGTAATAGATGTGCCATGGAGGAGAGAGAGAAGAAGAGTGAATGAATGGAGCTAGTGGATCAAAGGAGCGGTGCTATGGGCGCTCGCTCGACGAGCAGAGGACCTTCAGTCGTTCAAGAAGAAGCGCCGTTGGTGGTCCGTTCAGCTGCGGCCGTCACATGATCGAGTGATCCCATCAAGGGATCAAGGCGTCGACTTCGTCGGCGGTCGCCAAGTCAGGTCGACCCTGGCAAACTATTGCCATGATTTCGGCCTCAAGTTAGCTAAGCACAGGACGAACGACCCAAAGAAACGCACGCCAAATTGCTACCAAATTATTGTTACAAAACAAAACCTTCCTTTAATGGTAAGGTACGTTTTGTGACACTGGGTTTTCACCGATTTGACACAGGGCCGGGACTCATTGGGTCGTTCGTCCTGTGTAAGTGAATGAATCGACTGTTCGGCGCCCAGAGGCTAGAACAAATTGTTCGAGGCGTGATACAACAACTATGATCAGTCTGCATCTGTGCAGTGAAGGTTATTTTCTGTATTTCTTACTCTGTTGTATGTCGCTCATGATTACGATAGCTTGACTGCTCGGGATTATTGTGTGAATTTTCTGGTTGGGTTCAAGAAAGGTTGAACTCATGATATGTGGTGTTCCATAGCTATCATTCTAGGCGTTGCATTAGGAGACTGTAATAAGTATTGCCTGGCTTAATGATTCTCGTATGGCATTATCATATGCAGTATACTGTATCGTTTCGACCGGATGTTCACATAATCCGTAATCAGCCCCAAAAATGAACCTAAATATGTTTTAGTCATCCGTAATCCGGCCCCTTCAATGCCTAATTTGGAAATGTCAGACATAAGATATGTTTTTCTTCGCTTAAAATGGGTCTATTTTGTGCCAAAAACAATAGAAATCGGCCATTCCAGACATTGTACACTCCTGTCAAAGCTTCCCAGAGGGAATACAGGGCATAAAATGAGGTTTTGCTCATCAGAGATATGTTGTGAACTGAGAACATAATGAACTTGAAGCGTAATCCGTAATACCCAGTGAACATCCTGTCGAAACGATACAGTACTAACAGAGATTGTTATCAACCCTCCTGCTGTTAATTCTCCGCAATCAGACGTCGGAAAACAAAGCATAATCACTTACTGCACTCAGTCGTCGAGTCTTCGAAGGGCGTAGAGCAGCGTAGAGCCCACCAGAAATAACCATACCACTATCATTATCGTGGGATGATGAAATCAGACACACCAGCAAGATAGTCCCACATTACCACCGCAGTCTTCTCTTCTCTAATGACCACCATCTCGCTGCAAAATGCTACCAGAACACGATAACAGGCGCACATACCGCCCCAATTCCCAAGAAATCCAACGCACAGCGCGAGCGATAGTCCAAGTTCTCGCCGAACATAGTTTCCACTGTTGTTTATTCGGTAGTACAGCTGCTGCGATGTACGGTGCCGAGAACCGCAATCCCCGAGTTCGTACTAGTTTCATCATCACGTATGCTAATACCCTAATCAGCATGAACGCCAGGACGTAGACGTTATAGTCCTAGTACCCCCGGCATCCCCAGCAGCAGCCGAAATAACTGTCGAAGAAATCAAGTTCCTAATCAGCACCAACTCCTCATCCGACTTCTATCTCACACCCTCCCAAGACCCCATTGCAACACACACCATTCTGCACTACGTCCTCACACCCTTCCATCCCCACCCCGAAGACCCTCAACACCACGCATGTAAAGTCGACTTGTTGCTCCCCGGAACGATCGGTATACCCAAACATATACCGACCGACGTAATCCACTACGAGGATTATTTCCCTGATATACCGCTATTACCTTTCGGTGCGTTGATATTGTTGAAGGTGAGGGCGTGGAATGAACGGCACGTCGATACGAAGTTGAGGAAATCCGTGATGGAGAAAAAGATCAAAACGGATGAAGAGGATTTGAGAGAGCTGCTGGATTTAGCTGTTAATCATTACATGGTTAGGTTGAGAAAGATTGAGATGTGGACTGGATGGGAATGGGTTGATCAGCATAGAGATATCGTTAGGAAGTTTGCGAAAAAGTTTCCTGGGACGAGGAGGGATTGGGAGGAGATTGGGATCGTGTTGAAGAGTGAGTGGAGTATGGCGCCATCCGAGTCGAGTTCCAGGGCGTCCAGGGTACGGCGATAAAGTCAAAGTTGGGTAGCTATGTGTAATGGTATTATGTCGCTCATCATTGTAATAGTACCGAGGTTTCGTTCATCATGCATCAGAAGTAACGTATATGGCGTATGCCCAAATCCGAAAGGTATTCACGATCCGAAATAAACATAATAGAAGACACAGAAGATCAATCAGCAAGCCCAGAACTCTCATCCCCAGAATCCAGGAGACTATACTGCTTGAGCAGTGTACACTCTCCACCGTTCTCCAAATCGATGCTGTAACGAGCTAAAAGTACCCCTCTAGACTGAGATCACCATCACTTGTGGCATCGTTCTGTATTCTAACGTCAATCATCAATCACTTTCAGGCGATTTCGAGCTTACCCTGAAAGAGCAACGATTGTTCGGGCAGCCAGAGGTAGGAAGCTTGAGGAAACGCGAAATCTCGCGTCGGCTCCCACATTTCCGTCAACGTATTCGGAAGGTATCCTCCAACGGAATGTGATAGGCTCTTCGTCACTTGCAGCGATTTTCGCCGTAGGCTTGATCTACCAGGAACAGTCAATCAGAAATAGACACGAGGATAAGGAGCCGAACAACTCACGAGACACTGTTCGACTTTTTCTTTTCCACATAAGCGTCATACCCTCCATCCAATCCCTGCTGACTATCCACAGATTCTGGTGGGCTCGTCGCACCGCTGACGCTGCTCGCTGATGATAAAGTCCCACTAGCTTCCTTCCCACTCTTCCCTCTATTACCCAACTTGAAAATGTGTACCGTGTCGTGGGCAGAGCTAACTGCCAATAACGTACCCACGAGATTGAAGTTCATAGAATAGATCTTTGCTTCCCGTGTACCTCTCCTGAACTGGTACAGCTTTTCGGCGCCTGGTATACTCCATACTCGGATGACGGTTCCTTTGTCGGACGATGTGGCGAGGATGGTACCGGTAGAGTCAATGGCGAGGAATGAGATGGGAGCTTTGTGTGCCTGGATGACGTTGGCTACGGTTAATGAACGGGTAGAGAAAAGGAGGACATCGCCAGACTGATGTGAGGAACCGCTTGCAGAGGCTGATGTCGTCGTGTGCGACGCGCTACCAGTCGAAGCGGTAGAGGACGTGCTTCCGGTGGATGATCCACCACCGGTGGTCGAGGGTGCGAGTGGTGAGGTCGGTGAAGGTACAGGTGATGGATAGGCGAGATATGAGTTGTAGGCAGATGGTGAAAGGGCACATATTGCTTCAAGGGGTTAACAGATAGCAATAGGTACAGGGCTGGGTGACTCACCTTCGGGGTTCGGGGTCGTCTCGATGACGTGTAGTAGCCGCATGTTGGATATGTCGTATATGTAGATCTCTGTCTCCAGCACGATGACCAGGGTCTTTCGGTTCAGCTTCACGGCAAGTATCGATGACGGGAACAGGAGCTCGCAGATCATGGATTGGCGCTGAGTTGGAGAGAGATTGAGTGTCCGCTACGGAAGAATCAGGACGCAGCAGGACGATACCTTTGTGTTGACAATCTGGAGCTTCCGGGGACTTGATTGCGGTTGGTCTGCGGCGCCGACAAGCGCGATGAGCGACGTGCAGAACAACATCTCTACAGTTCCTCGGGCGCCATCATCTGTGTCCACAGTTACTCGCGAGAATTGTGCGTCGAATCATAGAACGACACCCACTCATGGTGTAGACCCGGCCAAAGGGATCGCAATTGGTGATGCTATAGCCTTTCCTTGTTCCCACCGAGATACATCTGTGGAGTGATGGGGGTCAGAACGTGGAGGTGATTGAACATAGAGACGCACGAAAAGTCCTGGTTGAAATTTGCAAAGAGCATGTTGGAGTTTGTGCGTTCTGCCATTGTGGTTGTCCGTCAAGCAGTAGACACCGTCCATACGCCCCTTTACGGCAATCATCAGTGGCTTAGTCATCATTACCGGCCTGCTCCTTTCGGTCCTGCGAATTACAGGCTCCTGGCAGCGACGGCTGCGCATAGTACCCCAAGTCTAATGACGAATTTCAATCTTTTGGCACGGTTTCCTGTTGTATACCACTGACGATTGAGACTAGTGTAGAAAAGGATTGATTGCATTCGAATAACACTACTCTTCACAGTGACGAAGCAAACCATTGCTAACTTTAGAGGGATTGGGCCCCAGGAGTGTTTTTAAGTGTGAACTGCGATTTTGAGAATCAGCTAAAACATAAGGAGCGAGACAGAAAACTATTGCTAGTGGAGAGATATCTGTAGAAATTGAAAACGGGAATAAGTCAAAGAAGATAAGGAATGGAAAAGCTTCACTGAACTAATCGCTACTTGTGGGACGGTCAGAAGCACAGATAAGGAATCAAGCCTTTTCCTGATGAACAAGACGAAATCTAAAATAGAGTCAAGCAAGGGTTGAAGAAGAGGATATAAGGAGGCTAAGCGGCGTTTGCAATTAAACCTTCCCAAATGGTAAACGTAGGCGACGGGTTGATGCTGACATCGGTACGGTAATCGCTGTATTGTCGAGATGTGTCCGTAGGGCAAGCGCTCGTGGAGATGACGCTCGATTAACTGTCCAGGCAAGTCACGAGTACTTGTACACTCGATTCTCGTATCGTTTTCCGGGGAATGGGGTTATTATGATGCCATGGTAATCCAATGAGCTCTATATAAGCTCTTCCAAATACTTGTGTTCTTCCAAAGATGTGGAGATTGGGGAAGAGGAAACGGCAAAAATAACTGCAAGACCAGTAATCGGTAGAGGGGCAGATCTAGCGGCCAACTGTGATGAGGTGACGTCGGCGAGTACCCGGTCACTACATCGGCAGAAATAGCTGCATTCTAGTTTGTCGATCGCATGACAATTATTCTCCCCTGGACTTGAGCTTCACATCGATAAAGGCTGTCTACTCCAGATCTGTGGGGTCTGGAGAACATTCCTCATGAACCTGTCATAACTCTTGAATGAAGTGAAGGCTGAGATCGAGAGCGACAAGTCGGATATCTCTCCCATGCAGATGCCATCAAAATTATTATCACGAATTTTCAGGAGATGACTATATTGAATAAATATTCGGAACAAAAGTGTGTCTTGCCCGCATGAGGAACGGCACCAGATATACAACGGGCACAACTTGTGCTAGGTAACGCGGAAGTACGTGAAGTGTTAGCTTTATCTGAACTTTATATGTAATTCACGCGCAACACACAATCTCGTATCACAGCTTCAAAGTACCTGGTATTATTTCCACTGCATGAAATGTCTTGCGTATATGCTTAGACTATGTCAGTCGTTGGTGTATTGGAGCCTTTCGCCACCGAAGCCCACACCATCCGGGGTCGAAAACTATATTTTTAGCACTCGTATTGTTCGGGACCGGAGTCGCCTGTCGATCCTCGCGGGATGATCTTGCTCGATC
>JANIEX010000047.1:0-79549 GCA_027627405.1 Leucocoprinus birnbaumii | reverse complement strand
ACGACCACGAAGACTACTTCTACCACGTCTACCACGTCCACTTCTCCGACTCCCACCCCTACTCATGGATATATCCCGACTTTCAACAATATTACCGCCGCTGTCCAGGCTGACGATTATATGACCTTCGGTCTTGTTGAAACTATCGATGGTAAGATTTGTCATCTTCTTGAATACACTTTCCTCACATTGGAATACCAGACTGCTTGGACATGTGCGACAACGTCGATGGCTGCGATTTCGCCAACAGTGAGTCTTCCGTGCGATGTTAGATAATTCAGTATACTAAATTCGTCTGCCTATCCTCTCAAGCTTATCACGATGTCAACGGAAAGGTTAGTTTATCAGATGACTGTCTATGTCTGTCGACTCACGACCTGCACAGGACGGTAGCCCCCTTTTGACCTGCGCCTTGTTCTCCAAGTGTCATGGCCCTGAAGACGCTGACAACGCTGGCGGACAAACTCAACCAGATGGTTCCGTCAATTTCATAGCCAATAGCGACGGTTGGTGCAAGGCCTCCTGAGTAGTGTAGTCACTTCTTGGGACATTTCAGCTTTCTTACTGCGCTTTGCGTTTAATTTGGACGATATTTGGGTTTATTGCTTACTAGATACCACCTGAGTTGTAACCGTGCAGACTGCTTTATAGGACACATATTGGTCAGAACGAGACATGAATTTGAGTATAGAAGCTAAGAAAGGTCGGTGACAATACGGAAACCTATCTACACGTCAAATCCATTTCACAAAAGAAATACAAATGTTCGGAATGCTCCCCAGTACTCAATCTTCGCAAGATAGTATAATGAAGTCAGAACTAAGCATAACGGTGACACTGTTCTTGTCGAGACCCAGTGTGAACGAGCTGAGAGAGCTATTGCCGGAGTTATTGCCAGACTTATCGATAGCAGTAGACCCCTGCACAGTGTAATTGATAAAAAGCTAAATCGACCAAAAATAGAGAGGCTCACAAATGTTTCCTCGAGGTATTCATCTTTCCATTTAACAGCCTGAATAATATCCTCAATTCCATGGATGCGAATCTAGTGAAGTCGTAAGTAGTGCATCATGTTTGCCTCTTAAAGCGCTCACCTGCTTCATCAGCCACTGGATGAAACTCGCAAACTTCGGGACTGGGATCTTGTCTTCGATAAAGCGCAGGAACGGATATCTGAATTTGACAATTACATCGAAGAGTTCGGGATCACCAGCATCTTCAAGGTTCATGCAGGCGGTCCAGACATTATCCGCAGCGAAAGCTAGGATCTGATGAGCAATAGAAAAGGCTGGGGTATCACCCGCCTTCGGGGGCCAAGCAAGATTCTTGGCGTATCGAAGCTTAGTCTGGTTAAGGACGTTGAAACACGCCTTAGCAAACTCAGCGTGGATGCGGTCTGGGTAGACGGCAAATCTACCAGACCGTTGAGGATTTTTCAGGAAATCGAAGAAGGAGGCGTGGAAGAAGGTGACGGATTCACGAGAAGCCTTGTCGGCAGTGGGGATGATAGCAACGGAGTGAAGGCGGATCAAGGCAGTGTAAAATTTGCCCTCAGTCACACCGTAGAGGTTGGCAAGCTGAAGTGCAGATAAAGCATTGTACTGCGAGGCGGTACCCAAAATCTTCAGGGCGAGATCAACTAGTCCGGGTTGCACTTCCGAAAGGATTTGCTCGTACAGCTTGTCGAGATAGTGTAGAGGATTTGTCGTGGCGGATTTGGCTGGGGAATCGTCAATGAAATCAATGAGTGCTTTCAATTGGGAATCAGGGTCAGCAACAGTGGGATCGCCAATGTACTTGGCGGCGGTAGAAGCATAGACAAAGAGCCCAGAGGCTGCGCTGACGATCTTCTCGACAATTTCTGCAGATGGCCAGCTTCCGTCCTCCTTAACGTCTACGTAGTACTTCTTCCTAATCTCTTCGAATTGTGAGCGGAAGAAAGTCTCGATATCTCGGCGTGTCTCCGAGTCATCGACAGGGAGCTCTTTCCTCCAGCAATCAATTTTTGAGTCGGCATCGGAGAACTTCCTCTTGATATGCGATTCCGGCCTGCTACAGATCATCCAGATGACAGGAAGGTCAGCAGGAGCCTTGCTGATGAGCTCAATGATCTCGCACTGCTCCTCGTAGCCAGCACATTCATCAAGACCGTCGACGATGATCAATAGTTTCTTCTCTAATTTGTTCTGGAGCTTGAGACTCGTCAAGGGCTCAACAAGAAGTTTCCTGAACTGAGTTCGCATATCTTTATCCAGCAAGGACCAATCCTGAATGAGCTGTTGGTTCACGAAATGCCTAAAATCTCCGTTCACGGTGGCGAGCTGATAGGCGATGGAGATGAAAACGCGTGAAGGATCGTTCTGTTTGCGGGTTCGCGAAAAGAAGAACGCAGCTCCTAGGATCGCGGTTTGTTCCTTTGCGAATTCACCGACGGTCTGCGCTACTGCGGTCTTGCCCACCCCAGCAAAACCGAATAGCCATAAAAGGCCCCAACGTCTGTTGGCATTATCTGGTTTGAGCATCCAGTCCGAGATGTCTTTGGTCACAGACACGCGAGTACCCGGATGGCAGCGAGGAGGGGGATAACGAGCCTTGGCATCGATCTCGGTGCCGTGAATCGAGGCTTGATAGAGCCGCTCAAGCACTGGAAACCGGTCAGACAGACGTATTTCAAAAAATCATCAGTGAGAGCTCACCCGGTATACCATTCTCAAAAATGTGCATGTTATAAAACTGGGGTTGATTCATGACGAAGTTGCTGGCGTTATGAAATGGTCCAGCACTCCCTAAGAAAATGAGTTCTGAATTCTGAATAACGCTCTAGTTGATATCCATACCAGCAGGCGTATTCGGATGTTGGAAGGCCCCAACTGGCGCCATATGAGACTGTTGATAGGCCGCATACGGGTACCCATGCATAGGTCCGGCGGGCATCATTGCAGATGACGCTGAGGGGGGCCCAGGATATGGGAAACCAAAAGGTGTGTGTCCCCCGGGCTGAGGGAATACGGTTGGGAACATGGGGCCATGTCCCGTGGCACCGAAAGGAGGCTGAAGAGGGGGTTGATTGTGGGAGCCCTGCATAGCGAAGATGGGGTGTAGAGACAAGGTTCGAAAGCTGTAGATGCCTGTATTTATCGATGGGCTCGAGCCCCGTGATCAGATAAACGCTTGAGATGCTCATGAACTCAGCGCTTCGTTATCACAAAAAGTGCTTTAAATAGGTGCTCTGGGAATATGGCACTTGGAACCTTCGGCTCAGGTAGAGCAACGCATCAATTGCGCCTAGTGAATAGCTTTTGGAATAAGCAGCACGTGGCACGATGAGCGAGCATAGTATCTGGTCTAGCAGCAAGGAAGCCAAGATAAAAACTTGAGATGGACGAGCGCAGTGAACACAGAGGGGAGATCACTGAGGGGCTGTGCAGAGCCCATGATGGCATTGACGGTACGTAGCAGCACTCGTGACGGACTTATCTATGAGCAAATCAAGTACAAAGAGGAGTACACGCTATTGACAACGGGTGGCATGAGGATTGGTAATGAGTGCCTAATGCCAATGAACAAGAATTTGAGATGATACCTGACCGAAAGCCCAAATGGAAAGGCTGTTGAATTAGAACCATAATATTCGTACAATCGGGCTATTGAACAACCTGACGTTCCTCCGAGTTGCCTAATCCTCTGTCTTGTTCCCAGAGTTAAACCTTGCTAGGCGAGCCTGTCTGATTTCGGCAAGGCTCGGGGCTGCGCCAGTCTGCTCTGCGGGTGATGAGCCTGTTTTCCCTGAAGAAGTGCCATCGACATCGGAATGCTCAGAGTCGGAATGCCACTCTTCGTCCCCATCTACATCCATGTCCTGAGGCTCCTGCTGCTTACTAGCTACTGGTACGCGTTGAGCTGTTGACGCGTGAGGTGCAGGGAGTCTGGCTGGAGGAGGTTGTAAGATTGCGGGTTGTTGCCAACCCGGTGGGACGTTCTCGAGTGAAGCTCTAAGGGCAGCTTGTAACTCTGCATCTTCATCATCGTAATTACGATGTTCTGATGACGAATACTCGAACGAAGGCACCTGGGCTGCGGTATCCATGGAGGAAGATGAGAGAGACGGAGCCTCAGCCGCTTTCGACGTGCCAGTTTGACGCTCGCTCCATTCTCGAGCCATAGCCTCGCTTTCTTCAATCGCCTTCCTCAGCTCTTCAGCCTCCTCTTCCTCCTGCCTCAGTCGTTCTTGCCTCCTTGCCTCCTGGGCAGCTTGTTCTTCAGGATCAAGGTCGGCCATTGACCATAGCTCTCTCTGAGCGAATTCTTGCTGTTGTCGCATACGTTGCAACATTAACCGATTTCGTTCCATGCTGGCTGCTACGGGATCCAGCTCTGCATGATCGGGCGGAGAGTTTAGTTGAGGGGACTGGCTGCTGGTCCGACTCAAGCTAGATTCGCTAGCTACATGTGAGTAAGTTCGTGAAGAACTGGCAGAGGCAAGTGCTGGGGTTTCTGTAGGGATGACAGTGCCTGTATCATAAAAAGGTGAGCCATAGCCTTCTTGACTCGCCAACGAAGCCTGAAGTGCCGCTTGCAGCTCGTAGTCGTCGTCTTCGACGCCATCGATGTCGTCAACGTCGTCTGATTCATTGGGTAAACTTCCACGTCCCGATGCCCCGACATCGGCCTGAGGTGTATCTTGGGAATGCTTCGTGACATTGGAAATATTGACAAGAGTAGCCGACTCTGGTTCTGGTAGTGTCGCTGCGATGTCGTCCGCCTCTGTTCGAGAAAGAGCGAGTGGTTTGGAAGGATCAATCTGAGTAACAACAAAAACGGAGTATCCTGCCGACGTGGATCAGCACTATTGCGAAATAGCTTGTTCACATACACACCTTCCGTCTCTGCTTGCTGCAATACCATTCCCAAATATAGTTTTCCGACCCATTCTGGCGCCGACAAGAACGAATTGAGGTTAAACCAGTGACCCTGGCCAGGGTCCTCGTCGATGTTAGCAGAAGCGGGCCCAAATCGTCTCAGAGTGAACCAATGCTCTCCTAAATTCAGGATGAAAGCGAGCTGAGTGCTGTGATGGGGTAAGGGCTTTCGTGACCTATTAAAGAAACGTGATGACCCACTGTGCACGATCTTGGTAGGGGCGCATAGCGTTACTACGCCACCGTAAAAGACTGACAGAACATGTGAGATGTGGCGGCCACGATTTGAGCAGCAGTGAACACGCACTTGAGTCCCCAAACTTCAAGAGCTTCTTCCATTACCTGGACGGAGAAGAAGCCTACAGTCTCATGAGCCATTATCATACTTCGCTTGAAACGATATACCGGTGTCGTCCATATTTCTGCTGCTGCCTTGTCGCCCTTCCGTATGATATTGGTCTTCTAACCGATCCAGTTTCCGCGCAATCTCTGAGAGATCAGGAGCCGTGAACTTGAAGAGTTGATCTTAGTGGAAGTCACGGATGGGATCGTTTGGGTAGACACATACATATGGTCCTTCTAGATGCGAATGTCAGTATGAGCTGTGGTGCTCACTGATATCGGAATAACGCACGAAGGAGAGAGTTTAACGCGTGCTGAGCACAAAGCATGGAGCCCTGCTGCTGTTTCTCATGATAGATAACTGAAGCAAGTCCTTCAAGTCCAGCCATGATAGTGTTTGAAAAAGTTCCAGAACTGCTGTGAGGGTATCTGAGAGATGAAAGTGACGCGTCGGCGTCGATGCTAGCCCTTGATGGACGTTGCTCCATTTGGTAAAATGACGGAAGTCATCTATTTTTTCCCAGCCTCTACTCTGTATCGCTACGTTATCAAGTTCCAGTGGGCTTCAGCCTCCCTCAGCAGAATCCGTAGCTTGAATTGAAATGTTAAGCCAAAGATCGTCACAACGATATATTGTCGAACCCTCAGGCCAAAAACGCTCTGTGACTTTTGCGCTCTTTACGTTCTCGATCGCGGACTGGTCGGGACTGGGAACCTCAGCTTGGTACTCGCCTCATTTCGTTAAGAGGAAGGACTCCGGACCTCTAATTAAGGCTCAAGATAGCAATGCCTACGTTGTATGGTCACTCCTTGCCACCCGTAAGGTGAACTTCCACCTATCCGACATCAGCCTTAGTCACGGATGGACAGCAGGACCCACGCCTGCTCTCACATTTAGCGTTCTCGGAATAATGCTTACGTCTACATACCGTCAAACTTGGAGTATCGCTCCACTATGAGGCAACCTCGAAGCGACAGAAGGAGGCACTGAGGCTAGATTAGAACGGTTTGACGTGAAGTGGTCTGTAAATGGACGAGAGCTCGGGATAGAAATATCTACACCCAAGGGCAGTGCCATAAGACAGACGGGAAGCCTTAAGCTTGGTAAGAAAAAATTCTGAGCCTGCCTGTTCCAGTGCTTCAAGATACACGTCAATGTATGAACGAACAGTTACCTCCATCGATAACGTGTACAACAAGCAAGAGAAGACTACGTTGACTTCACACGCATACCCAAACCACTTTCTAGGTACCGTGCATAGCGTCAGCTTCTGAATTTCGAATGGCTTCAATATCAACTGAGAAGGAGAGAAGCAGAAGAATAGAACGAGTCTCGTGCCTCAGATGAGAAACCGTGTCTATTTCACGGGTGCGATTTCGAATATATGGAGACGGAGCACTCTGCCCAAATTCATGTGATGGGCCGCCACCTTCCAGAAGGTACAGCGTGGGGGCAGGACTTTTGAAAGTAGTTTATAAGCCATGGTGTTCAATGTCATGAGTAACAACTCGCGAGAATGCTCATCTTAGTACTATCGTTATCTTTCTTAGTGCTACAGGTATTGGCGGTAGCGCCAAAGGGACCATGGGACCAATTCAACTTTGCACCGAAAAACAGGATAAGCCGCCCAGCTAGCATCCGTTCTACTCATGGTAATGTTCGGAACGCGCAAGGTCTCATCAGGTCAGGATCAGCGACATTGACCGGAAATGGCGTGTTTGTCGTGGTCGATTTCGGTCAAGAGGTAAATCCTACACCAATTTAAAGAACGTCCGGCTCACTATGAGGGCACAGGTTGGAGGCCAAGTGTTCCTGGACGTTAATCAATCAACCGCAGGCTCCAAACTCTCCCTCTCCTTCAGCGAATCAGCAGAATTCATCAGCCCCATTAACTCGGATGACTCTTGCCACACCGTCCCCACAATGGATTCAGATGGAGTTCAATCCCTCCCGGTACCCCTTCCAAAAGGCCAATTCAAGCAGACAATTGCTCAACAGAGGGGTGGATTCCGGTTCTTGACGATTGTCAGCAACTCGGATGATCCTGTTAGCATCTCGAATGTCGGGGTGGAAAACTCGTTTATGCCACACTGGGACGACTTGACGGCATATACAGGATACTTCTTCACCCACGATCCCAACTTCCATGATCCCGATTTCCTGACCAAGCTGTGGTATGCCGGTGCATATACCGTCCAAACGAATACGATCGATGTTCATCAGGCTCGACAGCAGCCTTGCCCGAGTCCAAAGGGTAGGTACTGTGTTCGTAAAAAGTGCTGATCGGATTTAAGAGTTTGCAATCACAGGGTGGGCCAATAATGCTACTGGAGGTCCAGTCGAAGGGCCAATCTTGGTTGATGGTGCAAAACGTGACCGGTACGAAATCCCAGTGTTCTTCCGCTTACAGTAACTTGAATTTACTCGTAGAAACATCTGGCCAGGTTGGTTAGCCCTACTCGATTTGGAGAACGACATGTAATATACCTCCGCAGGTGACATGGGGATCTCAAGCCACACAGAGCTCGTCGCTTTGAATGACATACTGCCGAGTAAGAATGCACTCATCGTGATGTTCTCGACACAAGACCCCACAACGGGAGCCCTCCAATACTCTGGTCCTCCCATCAATGCTAGAGGAAGCGATACCTATATTTCTTGGTCTGAATTCAAACTTGAGACAGCCTTGTCGGCGCTATCGTTCGCAAGCTGAGCTTCATCCGAATCTATGCCAACATCACATATGTCCATTTTCTATTAAATTTCGGCGTCGCCATATGGTTTCTTGTCGTTGTTATCCAGACAGTCAACAATGCAGATGCACACTTATGCGATGGTGCTGGTGATGCCCAAGATCAATGCACAACACTGTTTTCATTCGGGAGAACGACGTACATTGTCCTGGCTGTGCTAGTACTCATTATCGAACTTTGTGAGCACTCCATTTCATCCGCAGTGTTTGGTAACACGCTTACAACCGGTAGATGGTGCATTGATCGTCACGCGATATGTGTGGCAGCTCAGCAGAGAGAAATCACACAAACGACAAACCAGGCAAGGGATTGAAGATGCCTTCCGACTCGAAGCAGCCAGAGCTCGATACTCTACTCTCGCGAGCTCACACGAATTGGAGCCATTGGGCTCTCCGCTGTACACTGAGCATAGTGCCACTGAATATGATCCCTACCGAGAGGCCAGGGTACCTCCACCAATGCCTCCAGTTCAAACACCTCGCAGATTCAAAACATTCATGGATCAAGGCCGCCCAGCTACACCGGTAGAGGTCGGTTATGGCGGCGGTACTTGGACACACGATGAGATTACTGAAGAGGAGAAACAACGTATGCAGAGATTAGAGCGCGAGCATGGAATTGACGCTGAAACATCCCCGCCATTGAACGAAGTAGAAGCGGCCCTGCGCCGATCGGAGATAAAATCTGTTGGAGGACCGGCGACCACTTCCTATGCTCAGGATGTGGACGAGTTACCTCGCTACCCATATTCTACTGCTCCAGAACGACCATAACTACGTCAGTGGCATAGACTTTTTTCTAGCATTTTGGGACATTTTAGATAGTCAGGATTGCAATTATTGGCTTTGCCGGATTTGTGTGACTAAAGGACTCGAGTACACAAGAGCAAGCAAGAATATCATCGTCTCGTGCACATCACCACTGGATGATCGCATCCGGTTTCTGAGGATTACTTGCTTGCCCTTTGCAAGCCTTCTCAGCAGTTCGTGTTGAGCTGCCTCATCTCTTTTTTTATGTCATGCCCGCTCGATACTATGCTCAGCGCCAGCATCTCGTCAATTCGGTAAGCTCTCCTTACACCCAATCCCCGGCAAAGCTGACCATGAATAACGCTTCAAGCTCGACAACCTCGCCCGCCAGCTCTTCACGCTATCTTTCCTCTTGTCCCCGTCGGTGTTCATCTATCTATCACGCCTACTTGTCCAATTTCAATGTGTGCCACCTGGAGAATTCGAATCCTCATATCCCCTCCGGTTTCTATACGGACTCATTTTCTTCTGCAATGCTGTTGTGCTGTGGATCCACACCGTCCAGGGCGCATCTGAAGGACGAGCACTCATCATTGACTTCATTGGCTTGTGTGAGTTGTCAATTGCTGAACTCATTGTTTATTCATCCTAAGCTTGGCATGAGCAGCCTACGTCCCGTCTAGGATGCAACTCCTCTCACTTGACTTGTTTATCGCCTTCCTACAACTCCTTATTGCGACCATCTCCTATGAGACACAGTTATACTACAAGAACGCCGACGCAGACACGGTTGATGTCCTCCTCCCGGAAACTTCGACACCGTCTACTCCCCTCACGAGCGAATACCTGCCACTTGCCACGGAATATCCACCGTCATCACCGTCAGATACTGATACCCCCGAAACTAGCATAACGAAGGACTCGAGAAAGAATCCGACACCGTGTATTATTGATTTACGATTATCACAAATTGTCGACCGGCTCCGCAATCCTGCCCCTCCACCAACCCAACGCGAAGAATCTTTACTTCCTCTACCAAACACTACGGCGCTGCCTATACCCGCAGGTTTGCGAATGATTATGCGCGCCAACGCGCGAGCTAGGAGAGAGAGGAGTCTGGGTAGCACAGGCGGCACCACACGCAATACAGGAGGTGGAAGTAGCGGTAATAATGGAGGCGGTGGAAGTAGTGGACGAATTCCAGGAGGCTTGGGATAGATTGTTTGACCGTAGTTTAACTATTTTATTATTGGCTGGTCGGACATTAATTATGCAAGTCGAGGGTTTGAGGGTGAATGTAGACTCAAGTGTTCACCACTTGCGCTTCAGCTAGGGTATGCGGTCAGTTGTCTGTACTACACGGCGAGCAAGTAGCTCACAGTTGCCCGCAAGCAAGCCGCAAATTTGGCAAATTCCTCCTTGCACATATCCTTCCTCACGTCCAAGTAGTTAGCGCCAATACATTTCCCGTAGGCAGATGCATGTGCTGAGCAGGTGACCGTTGAAGCGTAAGCAAACCTTTTAAGAGGAGTCTGGGTGTCCTTGACCACTTTACTAGCGTTCATGGTTGTACGCGACCTGCAAGAGGCGGAGTCGGCTGATGCAGTCGCGTTTCGATGATATAATCAGGGTCGGTCAACCGAAGAAGCGCGTGAATCCAATTTGGTTTGAGCTAACCTCCTGAGCTTGTTTGGTGTGCCTCACTCACCTAATGTCATTCTGGCATTGAGCTGTCTCGTTGCGGTGGTCCTTTTGTGCTTTCTGCGAGCTTAAACCAGCACATCCCTTTACGGCGCGACCTCGCGGTCTCGGCGCGTGAACCCACATTCTAACATACTCGCCATGCTCACTCGACTTCTTCTAATATCATGCATCTGTATCGTTGTGGCCCTTATTCTCTACTTCTTCTATTTCAACCGCATCCTAGGCTTTGCGCTGGGTCTAATGTTCCGTCTGCTGTATTGGAATCAAGAGGGCTCAAGCTTGTGGCTGGAAATAGGTTAGCCCATTCTGCTTGATCTTCTGGAGATGTTTTCTGAATTCATACTAGGCTCCATCCACTTCTCTCTATTGACCGGTCGTATTCTGTTGAAGGACGTTCACTACCACTCGAGTAATCAGACAATTAAGATTGTCAAGGGTCAAATACAATGGCGTTATTGGATCCGGAGACCCATGACGGGAGACGAGCTGTATGTCAGAGGGGAGGAAAGTACGTTTCTACTTGGAAGTACTTTTCTATGGCAAAATTCACCTGTTTATGCAGACCAACATTCTCGTCTCCCTTCATGCCGCATACAAATCACGCTTCAGGGGTTTGAATGGTTCCTCTATAACCGAACAGCGGCATATGATAGCATTCTCGCCCAAATGGAAGAGAGCTTAGGGAGGAACATCTCTCGTTCAACGGACAGGAATCGCTCTTCACAGAGACTGAATCGTTTTGGTGAGTAGTGCCTTTACTGGGCTAAGTGAGTTTGCTTCTGAGTCGAGTAGAATCGATGCCTTCCAGAGCACAAGCAGCACAGAAACGCGCTTTGCGAGTCCCTGCAACAATACAGCAACTCTTCACATGGCTCAAACAGCAAATGCCAGTGTTGGATCCGAAAGAATTATTGCCGTTAGGGATTCAAGTTTCGAAGGGCGTTATTACTTGCGGCAATCTTTCTACTCCGAGTCTCCTCGTTGCGGAATTCAGTGTTTGTCAAGGGACATTTGGGATCACACAAGTGCGTGTGGTTGTCCAGAAATTATTCAGATAACTAATTCTATGCACAGGCCCGGTCTCAGTACGATCTCTACAAGCAGATTCTCGCCCTCAGGTTCCGAAATGCCGTCATCCAATTTGCAGAGAATGAACAATTCGTTGACCCCATGTCGACTATTGGCGGAATTCTTCACGATCGCGTTGACCAGTAAGCATGACTGCTCCTCCTCTCAACTGAGAATCTCCTCACCCCAGACAAAAGGTATCCCACCCTAAGGAATGCTTCATCGTACCTATCTTATCGCTCCTTCCAGCGCATATGGAGACAGCTTACTCTTTTCCCTTTAACTCACAAATACGGTCAAAATCGCCAGAGGCAGCGAAATTTCAAAGCCTCTAGTGCTCGGTCTCATTCTAAACAAGGAAAAACTCAGGAGGAGGAGACACATGTCGGGGCCGACTTCTCTGCCCTCGAATATGCTATTGAGCGCAAGATTCTAGAGTCTCCCTTGTTGGAGCTGACATATCTCGTGGATGTTGTGGGGGAAGTCCCGCCCATCGAGGCGCAAGCACACGCGGAGGCATACGAGTATGGAAATGGCGATATTCCTCCTGACTGGGTGCTCGAGTTTGTCATACACGGAGGTTTTTTTAGATATGGGCCATGGGCCGATAGACAAAGGTAATCCGACTTTAATATGTCGAGGGACTTCAGCTGACATGTGGGTGGTCCAGAGCTGAGATCCAGAAGGCTTTCTTTCCTCCTACGTATCAAACAGCGGAACAAACACGCCCACTTGAACCAGGAGACAAACGGATGTGGACGGCTCTACAAATATTCGTGGAGTTGAGAAACGAGACCACCTTACACATTCCATTCAGGGAGGCCTCAAAGGTATTTCCACCCCTCTGAAGTTTCTACTACGGCTGACCGTGTCAGGATTGGCAATGGGATGGTTTCTCAGAGGTGCCTAAAAGGTCTCGTCGTAGGGAACCTGCGTCTATCAACGTCGCAGTTGGCGATCGATCGTCCATCAACTACTTGATGCCCGTTGTCGCAGGGCGTTCCGGATATGACTCCGTTTTTGAGGTTCACTTGGATGATGTCTCCGTGACATCGAGTTTGAACGATATTCATCTGATTCATGCAGAATCATGCCGTGTAAGTCTCTCCAACCTGTCTAGTGGGCCAATCTCAAGCCATGAAATACTTTTACAGGTACATGGCGACCTTCCTTCACCATTGAAGTGGAATGAAGAAAGAACATGGGCTTTTGATATTACATTCCGCCAACCTATTCTCTATTTGCTACGAGATCACATCAACATGTTTACTGATCTCGGAAGAGATTGGTCATCTGGCCCTCCAAGTGACTGGGCAAGATGGGTCCCAACCATCTATACGGTCAACCTCAATCTCTATCGCTATGAAATCAACCTTTATGCAAACGACCAGAACATTATCGACAAACCACTAGCACGAGAAGACAATGGTATGTATACCAACGTCCGAACAAGTCACACAATGCTCATACCGTGTGATAGCCTTGCTTACCCTGCGAGGAGAGCGATTTGACGTCAAAACGACCATTCCCTCTAACAAGTTCAGGCCTGAATCAACCAACGTGGAGTTTGTTACCAGGGTCCCAAATGTATCTGCAGATTTCTCATTACCTCGATGGAACACTCGTGCCGCGTATATACCCAAGGAAGGCTGCAATTTGGCGAAGGTTGGGTTAGTTGTTCTCAGAGCATCATATTTGTATCATGCCGAAACACGAGAGGAGCTCGTGGATCATCTGACTCTAGATTTTGAGGTGAGTTTTCCAGCGAGGTTTATACTGTGCTTCAAGCTGAATCCTTCGTAAGGCAACAGACCTTATTAACCTCATGCTAGGGTGGTCAATACGATACTGGATGGTCCTGAGAGATAATTATCTCGGATCATTCACCAATTTCTCAACTCTCTATGAATATATCGATAAACGGAAAAAGGACATTCCGGCTGGAGATCCCATCAATCTCAAGTATCGAGAGGGAAAAGTATGTTCTCATTCTTCCAGTGAGAGACGGATACTTATTTCTGGTTTAGAGTAATATGTTCCAGTGTACTATGACCGTGGCAGTTAAGGGAGCGGCCCTTGTCTTACCTGCAGGCGTTCTTGGCATTGAGGCACCTCAAGCTGGTGGAACACCGGGGACCGGACCTTGTCTTGTTCTCTCTGTGCCTGAATTTCAGCTACATCTACGCCTACATGACTTCTTCCTCGGTGAGTTTGTTCCCCATATCTTAAAAGTATTTGATTTTGATAAAGTGTCGTAGAAATGTCATGTAACGTCCCCACACTCTACGGCCACATTGATCATAGCTTCCCTCGGCGATTTTCATATGAACGCACTACGCGGGGTCAAAGAATCATGTCGATCGATGGTGAGCTTCTATTGACCGTACTTCTAGCTCACTCCTGACCTACTCTCTTAGGATTGGATATTGTAGCCAATCGCCTGTTTGGACCTATGCCACGCACTTCGACATACCTGTGCATATGGGAATTCACTACTGGACATATGAAGCTTGATATGACGCTTGCTGATGCTCAGCTTTTGTCGCATATCGGGAGGTCATTCGGCCTCGGGTTTGTTGATCTGACCAACGCTCCTGCCGCAGAATTTATGCCCCCCATCGACCCAGACAGTAAGCCCTTCGCGGTTAAAAAACTTACGAAAACTCAAAAATGTCACAGTAACGTTTTACAAACTTAATGTTAAATCTTTGGAGACCGTTCTGCGGGCGAACGGTACAGCTCTTCAGGTTCTCTGCAAATTTGGCGTGAGATTGGACAGTAACGACGTCGGTGGTGTCAATTACAGCAAGTTAACTGGATTGCGGATCCCCCATATTGGAGCGAAGGTTTTGCTAAACGCATCAGTTGAACGTGACGCCTGGCTTGAGGCGGTGGACATCACTAGTGATCTGTATATTGATATATATGCGGCCCCTAAAGGTTTCAAAGATCACATCGAGCGACAGCGCACCTTTGTCAGTGAACAAGACAGGCTTACGGATAGGGTGGCGAGAATGCTTAGTCGAATGGAAGGAAGTAAGCGAAGTTAGCATATCATCTAGCTTGTGCAAGCTAACCTGGGGAAATCAGCTCGAAAATTACACAAGAATGGGGTTTATCTTCCTCAGCCGCAACTTCCTAACCCTCGTCGTCCAAGAGTCCGGATTATTCAACCTCAACCGCGAAAACCAACACTTCCACCCCATCTGAGACGTGGGTCTGCTCCAGGCAATATATCTGACTCCGACGCCGAGGAATTGGTTTCGGAGGCGGATCGAGATGCTAGGCTTGCGTAATTAGATCCTACCTCCTTAAAGAAATGTCGCTGACCTCACCTTTAGGAGGACCAGAACGTCAACGCCAGTCCACGTTGTAGACGATGAACAGCAAATGTCAAGTGGGGATGAATCAGACGATGCAGATCTGACTGATGGAGGCTCAACGGACAGTGCATGGACAGATAATGAAGGTACGTATTCATCAGGTTTCTACGGTGCTGCGCTCAGAACTTTTAGATCGCGAGCTGGGTCGAGATGGAGCTATGCTCATGTACTATACTCATCTCACTAGGCACTACTCGTCTCTCCGCAGGAATGACCATCGCTTTTGGGAAACGTCCTCCTTTACCTTGACGAAAGTGTGTTATGACATACGCGCAAGTGCTGTGTAAACTAACGAGTTGGCCAGGATCGTGGTCGCAACTTCGCACCAAAGCTCGCAGAGTCGGACATGGCTGGTGCCCAGAGGTCTACAACGGGTCCACTACAAATCCCAACAGACTTAGAGCGAGGTTCAACCACTATTCGCTTGCAGTTTAGGCGTCCACTTGAAGTCAAGCTTACTCCTTTGCTGGTGCCTGTTTCCGTGCATCTTCAAGAAACACTCTGCTCTGTTGTAAGCCCTTTGTCCCTCGGGAGCAACTCAAGCTCATTTTTGCTTTCAGAATCACGGACCCGAGCTGGAGGTGGAAGCACTAATTGCAGAGTGTTCCTCCTTCATCATCTCAATGACAAAAGACAAGGATCGGGCAGATTCACGGAGAATTGTTGAAGTGACATGCCCTTTGATTAATCTTCAGATCATTCAAAGCTTGTCAATGTCGGAAGATGGGCATCCGAGAATTTCGCCACACCTCAAGGATAGCTTCATTCCCTCTAAACTTGATGCTGCTATGGAGATATCTCTTTCGATCCAGAATCTGACTTTGAACGGCGTTTTCTCTAAATCAAGCACCAAGATCCACCCCTTCATTCACACGATGTCACTACGACTCAGCACTCTATCTAAGAGTATCCCAACATCGTCCACCGATGACACGATTTTCGACTGTCGTTTTTCCGGCCTGGACGTGGACCTGCAACCAAACCGAGTTCATCTAGGTTGGGTGGACATGACCACCTCTATTGGGTATCGTGGGCCTGAGCTGGTAACTGCAGTTGTTATCAACATGAAGCATGGGCTTTCACGTATTCTAAAAACCTTGCATCTGATTGAAGAACATAACAAAGCAGCCATGCAAGCAGTAATACATCAAATCATCGATCTATCCGAGCCCTTAACGATTATCGATCCCCTATCTACCATTCAGCCGTCATATCTGATCCAAGAAGGAATCCCGCATGCACTACGAACCGACTCCACGTTTCGTTTCCTCTTTCATCTCCGAAATTGTCTACGCCATCTCCAAACCCAGGATCGCAACCATATATATGATATTCAGGGAAACATCGACTCTGTGAATCCTGACGCTTTTACTTCAGCGTTGCACTCGAGATTTGTTCACCTCGACCAAGATCTAGACGCGGTTTATGATCTAGTGTTGTTGGAACAATTGCTTAAAATCAGACGCCCCAAATCTACGACCCCTACACCCAATAAGATACCCTCTTTCTCCATCAATCTGCAAAACACGTGTCTTCGTGTCCTCGCATCTACCTCATCCTCCGTTAACGAATTCCTCGTTACTGGTGTTGAAGCACACACACGCTCTTATCCCCTCGATCTCATACAGCATGCTTTCGGTCACCCTGCGAGCATGTCGCAGACATCCCTACGTGAAAGGCGACCCCACTTAGTGAAGCGAATTTCTCTGCAATTCGCTGCTGAAGGGGTTTATTTCACTGTCTACTCACACCTCATGGATTTTGTCCAACTGCTGCTGCGTGTTCGGCGGATATACATGTTACACTTGGCTTCAGTTCCCCCGAAACACAAACTTGCAGAAGAGAGACTAGCACCGCCATCCATCTCCAGAGGCTCATCATCGCTATACGTCGACGCCTCTGTACTTCTGCGGTCTGTGAAGCTCCAAGCTGCCGCCGCTAATCTGATCTTCGAGATAGGCGCACAGGCATTGCAAACCATCACCCTGCTATCCCTGCCGACTGCTCAAGGGGATGAATCCTTGAATATGACCCTTCTCTTTGATAAATTCTATCTACAGGCCCGCACGCCCTTCGACAAAATGAAGTCTGCCACGGATCAGGGTGTTCTTGCGGTGATCACTTTGGCCGCAGGCAAGGCCAACGCAGTCATGCGCCAGGAGCAAACCTTGAAAAGGCATGCAAAAGTGGTATTCTCTCTTGGTGGTTTGCATCTCAGTGTGCCGCGAAGTGCAATGAAATTGTATCGCTTTGTTGAGGAATGGCGAGCTGATTTCCTCCCCGGAATAGAACGAGCGGTCAAAGCTGTTCTTTCGGAACTTCGGCTCCCCTCCACTAAAATCCAATCACCAGCGCCCTCAATACGCTCCCTTTCCAAACGACCCTGGTTTCAAATCAACGGACAAGTCATTGAAATCGGGATCTCCCTCCAAGTGATGCACGGAACCTGGCTCTCTTGGCAGGCAAATAACGTGGTGACTTACCTACAGTCGCCTCCCGATCCCTTGCATCCTTCGAATATCGCTTTTGGTCTACAAATTTCGTTTAGCACAATTGAGGTTCTATCAAAGGAAAACGTACAAGAAGCTGCGTCGGAGAGCCGAGTCAAGCTCGCCTTTCCTGCTTTATCTCTAGGTGGCGGTTATGACGGAAGATCGGTGGGGACGCATGTCATCATAGAGTCCTTAGATCTCAAAGTCAAGCCATCCCATTGGGATACCCTTCTAATCGTTCAGCAGAAGTTTGGAAAGGACTTCAATGATTTCGTCGCATTGATGGAAGAGACCCGTTTGAAATCATCCTCGAAGCCCCAACGGACCTCAAAGCCAAAGTCAAACCCTAAGCTTATGTTTACTGGTTATCTCAAGATGCGCGGCTTTCGTATTGGATTTGAGGGGCGCGTTTCAACGATGTTCCTGGAATGCCAGGACATCGGCGGCGGTTTACGGATTGATAATAGCATCGACTGGGATATAGGGCTGACAGACCTCGCACTTTCTTTAGCTCCGCGCTCCGGAGGATCTTTGCAGGAGTCCTTCGACCGGGGTCGCAGATCTGTTTTCGTTATCATTGACATCAAAGTGGTGACTGGAAAGCAGAAGAAATATCCATTTGCCCAATCATTAGAGCTGGTTGTCACTAAAGCACATGCAGTGATGCATCCTAGCTCCATCGGAGAAATTGGCGATTTCCTTGATCATCTCCAAGTGGGTGCTTATTTGAATCACTGCAGACATCCCTTATGTTATTTAATAGGCGGATATTCTTGAACGGAAGGAACAGCGTGCTCAGGAGCTAGCTGCGTTCAAGCAAAAGACGCAAAGCATCATGAAAACACTCGAGGTCAAAACCCGCGATGCTCACGTTGAAGAGTCGCCCTGGTACTCCAAATACCTCATTGGGATCACAATCAGAGATCTGGGAATCGCTTTTCCCATTACACTGGAACAGGATATACAGCTTCCCCGATTCCGAGCCAAAGATGCAGCCATCAGTGCCTTCTTGTTCTCGATTTCGTCCATTGCATTTGGTATCAATAGAGGAGAGACCGGGCAAGCTGCGCTGAAAGATTTGTCTTTCCAGTTTATTTCTCAGTGAGTTGTGCAAGCATGACTCAAGCCAACTGAACGCTGAGCTCCCATAGTTTCCGACAGTCTGAACCAAGCCACTACAGCGGCGGGAGCCACAGAACTAGGAATCGGCTCGTATACCCTGAAATGACAGCACAGCTGCGATCTGTTCTTCGTGCAGACGCACGGCAGCTATGGATCGATGCCAGTGTTAGCGGATTTATTCTCGACTTGGATTCCACTGTCACCAGCTACATCTTTTCTTTGATTGACGTATACCGCCAGGGGAAGGAGCGTCTCGATCAGCTTTCCAACAGCGTTGTGCGCTCTCCTTCATCTGAGGTGGAGGAGACTGAGGTTGTTCCTCCAGATAAGCATTATTCGGCGATCCCGACGTCAAACATATTCGCTTCCCTGAAATTTCTCAGCGGGAAAGTGCGCGTGTACAGCAGCGCTGCCACTAGACTTTACCGCAAAAGGACGCAATCAGTCCATGTCACCGAACTCTCCGATGAGCAGATACTGGAGCTCGGCGCTGAAGTCTTCAATCTTCCGGTGGTTTCTGTCTGGGCCGAATATCGTGCGACACCCGCATTACGGAAGCGTGGCGGAAGCCAAGATCAGGATCCACCAACTCTTATGTTTAAGAGCACCGTTCACTCCAGTCGTAACACTCTTCGACCGACTCTCCTTCCCTTTTTGACAGAGCTGGTAAACCATATCGAGAGCCGAATGCGCACAGTCAGCACTTCCAAAAACATACAATCGCCAATCCTATCGCAATCAAGTAGTATCATTTCCATCGACAAAGAGGACGCACTCAATGCTGTTAATAGCATGCGCATTAGCTTCAGCCTTCGCATAGACCGCTCCCAGCTAGAATTCTCCTGTCTTCCCGATGTCAATGTCGCTGCGGCTTTGCGTTGGGAAAGTGGTGGATTTATCATCAATTTGTCGCCAGGAGTACGACAGGTCACTTTTACTGGAACTGTTGGTGGGCTGTCGATCGGGCTGAAACATGGATATCTCAGTGAAGATTGTCTTCAGCTTGATGCACGCAACTTGGTTTTTTCTGTGTCCTTCAACAAACTTGAGTCCTTACCACGACATACCACAAATTCCATCTCAGTAGTCCTGGACACAGAGTTCCATGGGAGGGTCAAATTATCGAGGCTTCAGGATATCTTGTGCTTCAAGGCTGTTTGGCTCGACCTCTTCCCTCTTTTCAATAATCAGCCTTCCGAAGATGTCAAAACGCCCCTGAAATCTACACCCACCCCTTCTTACAGCACGCTTCCTCCTGTCAAACAATCATTCAGTACAGTACTGCTACTTCGAGCTCGTGAGATCAACCTCGAAGTTGATCTCGGTCAATCAATCTCGAGAGTTACGCTCCAACTCAACCAAACAATTTTGAGGTCCAATCTCACGGAGAATTTCAATGAAGTGGCGGTTTATGTAGGAGAGCTACTCATTGTCGCCGACGGCAATCTATCGGGGCATGTTCGAGTCTGTGACTGCCTTTTCCGAACCGTTAGGAAGACAGAAAGCCAGCCCCTTGAAGATTTAGACGGTCGAATGCTTGAGCTCAGACTGACTAGTGGCCCTCTTATCGCTGTTCTAGAATCTGACCGCCAACGGCTGCTCCATTACCAGTAAGTTTTCTACCCCTCTATTGCATCTCAGCTATCGACTAATGTCAATTAGTGCTGAACCACTTGAAGTCGAAGTCTACGACGACTGGAAGTCGGGTGCTGCTACAACAGATCAGGGAAATCCGTTGCAACTCTCGTTTATTGTCACGAGCCCTGAGATAGTGGCAGCTGTTACAATTGGGACGATACCCAAGCTAATGTCTTATGCGAACAAATTCGAGGCCAATCTCGAGGCCCAACGGGACGGTGCAAGTAGGGAGTCTGCTGCCTTCAGAGGTAGTCGCTCTTTGAAACCGGAGAATCCGCTTTCGGCTGTTGCTGAAGCTATGCTCCATACTGCGAAAACCAAGTTCAAAGAGACAGAAAGTCGCTTATCCTTTATTGTTCGGCAAGTGATGAGCTTGCAGTTGGACCATTTACGGCTGGCGGTTTTCCCTCGAAGCATGGAAGACTCTGAGATGGCACAGTTCGTTGCCCGTGACGTTCGTGCTCATTTGGCTCGACTTGTAGCGACAGTGTCCACACCCAGTCAGCGAGACCTCCGTCTGTCGTTTGCCTCGATGAATATCTCCAAGTACACGCATAATCAACTTCTGAATCTGCCGCTTCCAGGCGAGGACAAGTGCAGGACATGGCTTGAAGATTTCGTCAGGGGTGCTATGGAAGCAACAATTGTAGGGCTTCCGTCTATGAAGATGCATATGAGCAGTGAGGAGAGGGTCGACAATATTGCCAAGAAATTGATATACGACTTCAATAGCGTCTTCATTCGACAGGGCCAAAAAGATGTTGACGATATCTTCATATCTCTCAACGTCTCTTTGTACTCCTGGCTTACGTTGCTCAGGAAGAACATGACCAGAGAAATAGATCAGGTTCGGGCCACGGCGGAGTGGCGTACATCTCTGAATTCTGGTGTCGGCTCGCCTGTAATGGCCGATAAGAACAAACAAACTCCCGACGGTGGAGCTGTGGACCTGCCATCGAAGTCGGCTAGTCTCCCCTCCACGGGCACGATCAGCCCCTCATTATCTTCCATGCAACCTCGTTCAGCGACGGCATATGCCCCTGAGATACCCCCGGCCAATGTCTCGACCGACCACTCTCCTGCAATACTTCAGCCTACGACCCCTGTACCATTCCCGGCGCCAGCCAGCCCTCCCTCAGATGGACTCGCCGCACCCAAGCACAAAAGTATCACATATGAGGCTCGAGATAGATTCATTGAACGTCTGACTATGCGACAGCTCGGTGAAGCAACACCAGATGTCATGCACCCGTTTTTCATGAAAAAAGCCGGCTTCAATCTAGAGGACTCTCTCCCTCAGTACGTCAACGAATACGCAACAGCGCCCCTTGAAGAAATCATGGAGGTTCTGCTAAAGCTATACAGTAGACAGCTAAAGGTGGACAAGCACCATGACGACTAGTTCTTTTTATTTTCAAATCAATTATAGATTCATATATGGATAAGTTCTATCTTATTATCACTGCATGCAATGTAATATATTCAAGTCCATGGTATTATAGAAGGTATATGTAACTAGGGATGACATGATTCACTTCGTTCCCTTGAACACACTGAGAAGTGCGAAACAGCCGTAAAGTAGTCCACAGGGATACGCAACGAGTAATCGTTGCTCAGACATTCTAAGAACGGCAACAAATATGCCCGATGCAGAATATGTACACCACAGAATGGATAACAGTGACAAAAGGTATCCAAATGTGCGCCTTAATAGCATGGAGGGTAAGTAAAAAGATGTGTTATAGTGTGCAATCGAAAACCTACTCTAGATGGACAGCAACGCTAATAGCACTGACGCCGACCATTGGAAGCAGACAGTAACCCAGCACAGAAGCTACGCGGTATGCGTCTATTCCGTGGTCGGACATCAAATTAAGAAGCGTATACATGGAAGCTGCACCAAAGAGACCAACGCCATAGATGTATCCAAAGTTGGGCTTCCCAGACTATACCACAACTGAGCATAGATCAAGCGAATGTCAAGAAAAATCACTTACAAACAAGAGGAATAACCCGAAGCAGAAAAAGAAGATAATTGGCCCGGCTAAATCTGCATCGTCCATTATGCACTCATCCACTCGCTGCAGAGGATTTAGGACAGTCATGGATTTAGCACGTATATGGGAGAAGTTTATTCCCAGTTCTGAGTCATTTACATACTCTTTGAGATTACTGTAAGTCACATTGATGTGGGCAGAAGGCGTACCTTCGAGAAGTGGAGGTTCGCCTTCGAACCCGCCTGTGCCAAAAGCGGTCCACCATGCACCTTGGTTTTGGATGGCACCCCCGTATCCTCCTCCTTGCGCAATGTTCCCTTGTGCCGGTCCCTGTCCCTCCAAACTGGGTCGTGAGCCTGGGTAGAATCCTGTGGAGTCCTGCATACTACCCCCAGTTGGCGCATAGAACTGGAGTGGTTCTTGCGCAGGAGCTTGATAATATGCGTTTTGAGAAGAAGATGCACTGTACGGATTTGCGTTATCTTGCCACATGTCTAGAAGTTTGTTCAAGTGGGACTGGGTGAAATGGGTGCGATAGCTCGTATGCGCGAAACACGACCTTTAACACGTCGAGGTGACAGACCATGGATTACATAGTCACGTCATGTGACTGTATTTCAGTGATTGATTTCTTCTGGCTTCCACCCCGTCGAGCCAGGTTCAGCAACTCTCGTTCAGCAGCTATGGTATGTAGGTTTTCAGCATATGAAGATCAACGAGACTGACATTTTGGATTAGCCGCAGGTATTCTTTGAGTATCAACAATTGTCGACCGGCCTCTGACTGGAGTGTAGAACGAATATATCGAGGAACATATTAAACGGCATGGTAGACGACTGGATTACTATGAACGCAAGTGCGTGTTTACCTATTTGGTTCTATCCTTGTCAAACACTAAGTTCATGCTCTTAGACGGAAGCGTGAGGCTCGTGCAGCCCACAAGTCCTCTTCCGTTGCTCAAAAAACGTTTGGTCTGAAGGCTAAACTCCTCCACGCCAAACGGCATAGAGAGAAGGTCCAGATGAAGAAGACGTTAAAGGCACACGATGAACGAAACGTCAAGCAAGCGGACTCTGGAACAGTTCCTGATGGTGCATTGCCGACGTATCTTCTCGATCGCGAAGGGCAGAAGGATGCAAAGGCCTTGTCGACCGCGATCAAGCAAAAGCGGAAAGATAAGGCAGCAAAATATGCCGTGCCTCTTCCAAAAGTTCGTGGCATTGCGGAAGATGAGATGTTCAAGGTCGTCAAAACTGGTAAAAGCAAGAGCAAGTCGTGGAAGCGCATGGTGACCAAGGCGACTTTTGTTGGCGAGGGCTTCACTCGGAAACCTGTCAAAATGGAACGCTTCATTCGACCAATGGCTTTGCGATACAAGAAGGCTAATGTGACCCATCGTGCGTGAAAGACACGATCATACACTCGAAAAATTCTGAATCACTCTAGCCGACCTGAAAGCAACTTTCCAGCTCCAAATTTTGGGCGTCAAGAAAAACCCTCAATCACCAATGTACACTCAGCTCGGCGTTCTTACAAAGGGAACAGTTATCGAGGTCAACGTCTCTGAGCTTGGAATGGTTACCGCTGGTGGCAAGGTTGTCTTTGGCAAGTACGCCCAAATCACGAACAATCCCGAAAATGACGGTTGCATAAATGCTGTGCTGCGTAAGTGGCCACAACTTGCAACATTTAAGTCAACTCTGCTAATATTGAATTACAGTTGTATAATCTGCCTTCTTGTTGTATTACTATCCTTTTAGAGTACTTCCATGATGATGAAAAGTACACCAATGACCGATACCATTAATACATGCATACTGTAAACATTACATTTCTCTTGCTAATCAAACCCAGAAAAAAGAAATTCCGATAAACCCAGTGTGAAATATGAACAGCTAAGAAAACGAAAACATATGAGAGCAAGCTAAGCAATTTAACAAATCAGAAGTACGACGGAAATTTACAAAGCACCAAGGAGAGTTCAACGGTCAGATAATGACTGCGGTACAAATGAATGGTGGGTATAACGTTGATTACTTTGCACAGGGGGCGGAGGGTGTTGATCCCAGGTCTTCAAGTGTGTTGAGGGATCCCGTCTGCGGGCATATTCCTCTGTGATAACCTGGTTGGAATATCGATGATCAATTCGGTCGATTGACCTACAGAAAGAAGTCAATGGGGGGACTGGATCAATCTCAAATTAGGGGCCTACCTAGTTCTGGGTCTGGAAAGCAGGTCAAAGGTAGAGGGCACTGAAGGAAGCTGGCCGGCGGTTGGTGTTAAAGGTGGTAATCGGCGAGCGTTTGGAAACTCTGCAAAACTTTCGACAGGTTCGTCGTATAGTTCGGCCGCAGCGACGTTGGGTAACGACTTGTTCGAAAGAAACCCGAGCTGCCTAGCATGATGGCCATTTTTCATAGCTTGTAAACTTGGGAATGAGGTTCGACGGAGAGAACTGCCGACATTCGTGAAATCCCTCCGCATCGCTACCGGAGGCTCGTTAATTAGGGAAGTTGTGCGCGTTCTTGGCAGCGAGCGATCCTCGGCTTGGGGGCCATGGTCATCTACAGTGGGCTCGAAGAATAAATTGTTTATCCTATTATCCGAGTGCTCAGCATCGGGTACTCTGAGCCTAGGGACTGTAGTAGAAGTCTTATTGGACACTATTGGCCTGGGTTTAGGAATAAACTGTGCGTCAGGAGTGCTGGGATGACGTTCCCGCGGCTTTGAAAGGAGAGGCTTTGAGGTAGGATAAGGGGTCACTTTAGACGAGTATCGGGAATATTGATCATGGCCATGTGCAATGGCATGCTCAGGAGTCGATGGGATGGCATAGTCAGCACGTGACGAGTTGGAAAATGATGCGAGTGGATTTTGTGTATATGATGTGGCAGTATTATGATAACGAGAGTGGACTGAACTGGGAGCCGGAGGATGATTATGCGGCTGTAGTGGTATAGCGGGAGTGTCAAAGGGCATATTGTGTTGATTAGGGAGTGTCATCGAAATATCTCCCTGATAGATATTATGATCCGTGAATGAAAACGTCGCGTCGGAGGGAATCCCAAATCCAGGTGGGCTAGAACCAAGGTGACCAGGAACTCGCATGACATCACTGATACCTTGTATTGCAGGCATAGGTATATCCATGCTTTCGAAACTCTGATCCCTGTCCGAAGGAAGCGCTGCTTTAAGTTGCTCCCTGGTATGCTTGTAAGAGTATGTTGCAAACAAGACTTATGAAATACTTACATCACAAATTCTGCATACTCCCATGATGACTGTGATAACTTGATGACCTTCATGCAGACATCCACAGCATCGAATAGGTCAGCGATGTAAATCCCAGTGCTCTCGATTTCGTAATCCCTGATCAAGGTTTTACCCCGGCCGCTTGCAACCATTTGTCGTTGCAAGACATAAAGTATAATCGCCAGCGTGCCGGCACAGACGAGTGCGACATTGATCAAGTTGGGATGGTTCGAAAGGCCTCTGCGTAGCTCGACTTCTAAAATTCCCGCACAGGCTTTTATTGACTTCGCGCATTGACGCATAGCAATGGAGTGCCTCTCCTCCTTCTCAGTTCGATCTGATCGAGGATTTGCGGAAGGGTTGTAGGGGCAGAATGGCCGCCATATCGTCATCGTGACGCAGTAATAGAGCGAGTAAATTGAAGCAGCTTGTCGTGAGAATATCAAATTGGAATCCTCCGGATCCCAGCGAACTAGATATCTCATTATAACTGAAGGAAATTATGGGCGTGAATTACGCACGATGCTCTGGAACAGTCTGTTCCCATTCCTCCAAAGCCATCTTAAGCTGCCGAACAACCTCTGCAGTCCAATCGCCTTTGATGAAGCCAAAGAAGACCTTTCGCTTATCAACAGGGTACTGAAGCGTGGAGTTGAAATATTTCCGGACTTGAGATGATATGATGAACGCACCAGGGTCTTCGCAGTAAAGCCTATTATCTCGGTCAACTTGAGGTAATGATTAAATGCGGAGATCTGTGACGGAAGGTCTTTTGGTTGCTTGAAGTCAGTCTTAGGGTTCCCAGTCTCCCAATACTCGTCATCAACTTCCAAGGGAATGTCAAGGTCGTAACTTGACAGCTCAGGTCAGGAATAGTAAATTGATAATGAAAATGACTCACTCTTCTTGACCAGTCGCTATACCGCGACCCAAGCTAGCACCGAGAATGTGGTCAAAGACCAGTAAAATCCAGAATGCTCTTTTCCATAATTCGTCATCGGCGTTTGGGTGGTCCCTGTACACAGTCCTGCGATGGGCACCCCTATCCTGGGCTTTCCTCATGCCAATCGAAACAAATAACCAGGCAACAGCTACACCAGTCGTTCCTCGCAGGAAAAGAACCATGACCTAATGCAGCTGTCAAAACAAGGTCCACTAATGATACCTGAACGACTTACAACAAGAGTTTGAATTTCCAGTAGGGTTGCTGGGCAAGACAGACTACGTCGTGAACAATGCACGTCCAGGGCAACGAAAAACCACTTCCAGCCGACTGCCTTCCATTGGTCCCCACCTCCTTGGACCCACCGGTGCAGTTCCTCACTGCCAGACTCATGCCACCTACTCGCGACAGCAAACATTAATATGCATAAAGTCGCAAACCAAACGTTTCGTTTATGCAAGCCTCCCCGCCGGTAACGTTCAAAGGTAGGACGATGGAGGAGGGGAAGATATGTGTTCATCTGCCTAAAGTATATGTCCAACAGTTCGCTGGCGACAGGCTCCGGAGGGAAATATCTCATAAGCTCGTTGATCAGCTTTTCTGAGTGTATATTGTAACCTGTCCAGGCTGTCTCCCACTAGAGGCTTGTAAGTATGATGCAGTATGACATACTAACCACACTGACTTGTGCTGTAACCCAAAATTCTGGGCGACGGAATACGCTCAGTTCAGCATTATCCGGTTTCTTCGCTGTAACCTTGTGTTTGAGGATCCCTGATCGCTCAGACGGATCTTTGTCTCCTTCCTGGATGGACCTCTCTTGCATGGACATGTGTTTGAATTTTCGGGTTGCCTCCACCAAGCCAGCGGTAGAACTTCGCCCGTGGAAACGAATACGACTGTTCGTGGCCAGATCGTCGTCATCTTCAATCGCATTAAGACCATATTGATGGCGACCGCCTTTCCCAGTCTCTACTGTCTCTTCAGCGGATTCGTCTGCAGAGTCTTCAGGGCTTGGATTTGTTGCAGCGGATCGGCTTTTGGCTTTTTTTTGAACTCTTCGAGGTGGGGCGTGGAGCAGGGTCTCGTGGTGGTTGGAATATTAGGTGTGTGGTGCGATGAACCTGTGACATAGGAAAATCATAGTCTCGGTGTAGGGTCGCAGGCGCCTTGGGTCTTGTCAGAGCTGAAAGGGCTGAAGACGTTGAGGAATTATTAGAACCCAAGGCACGGGGTACCGAGGTCAACAGTGGACGGCCAAGCTCTTCCTTTACATTTTTCCAGGAACCCCGTGGGATGGGAGGCCCAAGGTCTTCGGAGAAATCTGTATTTGGACAGAGCTGACAAGGGCGTCAGTCTCAAGATGGTAAGGACAAGGCAACGTGAAAGCGCCATTGAGAGAGACCAGCAAGAGCCTCTCACCAGCATGAGCTTGCAACGCACCTGTTTGAGAACATCTTCTAGCCGCTCAATCCGGTCTTCGAGGGATGTAACATAACTGCGAAAATGCTCAGATGCAAGTACTGAATATATGTTAATGAGCTTACGCTTTCGGTGGGCCGCGCGGCTTTGAAGACTCGCTTCGAGTGAGGTCAGCGAGGGTGTACTGCATGAAGGATTGGGCAACCTACAGGTATGTGCAGCCCCGGCTACCATGAATGCAGTTGGTGCAGACCTGGCCTTGCCGCCAAGGCCCATCGCACTTGATTTTGCGGCGCCTGCAGTAGTCGCATGCCCTGTCTTTCTTGCGTTTCTTGCTCGGAGGCTCGTCGAGAGCGTCTCCATCCCCTGCGATGTCTACCTTGTTGCCGAACACAAGCCGGTGCTCAGGCAGAATAGGAGCTGAGGGTATGACGATGGGAACGGGGATGGCAATGGGGGGATGGAAACCGGGCGTGCATAGTAGTGCACCATGCGTGTATGGGCAATGTAGTGTCGAGAAAGGACCGCGATTGGGCGGACTGGAGCTGGACCAGCAGAGGTACCACTAAGCTAGCGATCAAAGTGTCGATGTCTCGAAACGGGTCTATCCACAACAGCCACCGACTGTCAACCCCCATTACGCCATGCCACGTGTATTACTAATCGTGCTCGTGATCCGCCTTCTCCGCGTGCCTTCCTCGCTATCCCTTCGTTGCTTGCGTCATGTCCTTCGCATTCCGCACTAGAGCTCCTCGCTATGTCACACTGCGTCTGCATGTTCGCACTATGGCGAACCTGAACAGGCCTGCTCCTCCACCGCTTCCTCGAGAGCAACAGCGGGAGTTCGAAGAACTGCTTCGTAAGGCTCAAACTCCTCTAGCCCAACCATCACCCGTCGAGGGCGTCGAAATGCACCCTGATGCTCGCGAGCCGCTCCGGCCTGAATTTGAGGGCGATACGAACCCTCGAACTGGTGAGCAAGGCGGTCCCAAGCGAGAACCTGTTGGAAAGTGGGGGGAAGATGGTGGCGATTGGAGTTTCAAAGGACGAGTCTCCGATTTTTGACGGGACTTGTCGGAGGTTTTCTTCCCATTTTCGTAGACACGATCAATCAACGAGATCAGTCTCAAGTTTTTTTGTAAGCCTTGCTATTTTCGGCTTTTGATTGTCGTTTTGATTGAAGTCATAGGAGGGCCGAGGCTGCTTGACCGCTACATGCGCGCAATTCGTGGGCTGCTATATCGCTGCGCTAATCCAAGGTTTTCTGGAGGCTGGATCCCTTTCATCCTCCGCTCTAGATCTTAATATCTTCATGGACCGACAGAAAAACAGTCCAGTCAAGGAGATTAGACTATTCTGTATCCCTTCTTGTCTTCTGTCCAACGTCATCTCAGTCCCCTCAAACCATCCTATTGTGAACTATGTATATGAAGTGAGAGGACTCCGGTACAATGAACGTACTCGTCTATAGATAGTAAAAGTCTAACATAGCTACGACTTGCAGACTATCAATCGGATGTTAAAAGAATGACTGTACTTCAATCTCGCTATCCCAAGTGGTATAGTTCGGTTCCCAGAAATGTAGTCCACGCCGCTTCAAGATACCATTGTAGCCATCCGTTTGTGACTCGGAATTCCGTTCGACATAAAGCTATTCTTTATGTCGGTATACGAGGCTTTATAGGAACAAAATGCGTTACTAGCGCATGAACACCTCTCCCCGAGCATTGTGATTGGTCAACACGCGAGCACTTTATTTTTGGGACGTTGATTCTGATTGATCCAGACATGGGGGATGGGAGCAACTGGTAGAAATTGCTTGGCATGCGGGTTAATGAACGGCTGGTATTTAAGTTAGATGAACTGGCTCACCGTTGCGCGATTTCTATCATGACACACGGTACACGCCTGGCTCGGGTAGATGGATCCCATGAACGTCTCTTGGCAGAAGCAGCCGATTCCCACATTCAACGATAAACCGTAAAGCCATCTGGCTACGACAATAAGCGGAAGAAAATGAAAATTCACGTTAACCGTATTAGGCGAATCCCTTTCTAAATTAGTCCAGGAACAAATCAGTCTCTGAGATCTAAACGGTGAAATTTAATGAGAGATGCTGACTCGCTGAGCTTGAGGATTATGCGACTGCTGTGGGTTGCATCCCCTGTGGTGTCTGCTTTTTCTGTACAGAACATACAGCTATAGTTAATCCGACACTTTTTTATTTTTTGTACGTGGTCCCTGATTTTTGAACCCTACTACAGGCTTCCATCCTTCCCTTGTGTTGATTTTCTAACGTGTGTCCTTTTGAGTGGCGTATGCAAGCGAATCCATGCGTCGGTCGTTGTATTTCCTTGATTTACACGAGCCTGTATTGTGGTTGCCATGCGAGAACCAAGTTCATTACCACCACTGCCAGAAGCACTCTCAATACGAGATCACTGATTCAAGCATGGGTTTCCATTGCCAGGCCCGTATAAGTCAATACCGTCTAACTGATGGAGCCCAAAAGGCTAGTTGAACAACGGCGGTGCAAGAATATTGGAAATTTACTTGAACCGCTCAATGAACGAGTTATCCGCCGTGTCTGTACATAGCTGGGAAGATCTTGAGCTTGAGACCCGGCTACACGATTACATAGGGAATCAAAGATGTTCGAACTTCGCAGGTTGTCAACTGATGATTTCCACCACGAAACTACCAATTACTCGAGTCCGACTCGGAGTATCATCATTCACAGTTCTAGTTGACAACGCAACTCAAGAACAACATAACATTCAACTCAAGCACCACCAAAAGCCAAGTCATGCTTGGACCCAACAAGGAATCCCATGTGGCATCTAACTTGATTGGTACAAAACTCTAGAAGCAACGGCTATCATACTTTTCCTGCACGCCAGACGGCTCTGAGTTCTTCCAGCGTGTCTGATAGTCGGTTTCTTATGCCCCTTGGAGGACCGAAAAGGCAGTCGGACATCACCGCTCGACTGTTGCTTCCTTTGAACCCGGGGATTAAGACTTGCTTGGCAGACTGACCATTGACAATCTAGATAAGCGAAGAAAGGCACACGGCGCCCGAAGATGAACAAAGGCCCGACCATGAGAATACTCCACAAGCGCACGATTGTTCAATGTGATGTCGTTGGTGCCAAAAGCCCTATATCACACACTCAATAGCTAATCACCGAGACGATTGCTCAGAAGACATTTTTGTAGAAGCCGTAATTTGGTTGTCTAATGGAATTGACCAGGGATTATGAATGTTAGGCGGCGGTTATGAACATGACCTTGGATCAAAGATCATTACATCGGATTGCGACAAATCAGATTAACACAGTAGTCTACTCACAGGGAATAAGACTCGACATCAGCTCCTCTAACTTACAGAAAAAGGGAAAGAAAGCCGTTTACATAATACAGTGTACATGGAGGGCAATGTAACGGCGTTTTGGAATGATGTTGGACGTGCAAGCATGCGTGCACCTCTGAAGCAACTTCACCGCCTGATTCCACGAGGAGCGGGGACGGCGCCACGACCACGGCGAGCTAATACAGCATGTCAGCCAAAGGATAAAAAGAATCAACATCAGAAAGAATGCACCATTGGCTGTAAAAAAAGAAAGTCCCAGCGTCAGTAAAGGTGTGTATAAAGTTGAGACAAAATCAAGCCAAGTGGGATGTGGAGCACATTGACTTGATGATAGGCAAACAGGGTGGACATACCTCGCATGATGGTAGCGCGACCACGTGCTGTACCAATACCTCTTCCTCTCATAGCATTAGGACCTACTCGTTTGAACCTAACATCGCGCACTGATCAGCCCCATGGGCACGTTACTCGCCGGATAGCCCACTCACATAGGCGCGTTCTGCAACATATCCGGCACGATGAAGAAGCGGACCATGCTCCCTCGAATATAGACTTGATCCAATTGTGAGACACGACCATCACGACCTGTGACTGTAATATCTTTCAGAGAAATGTTCAGGTTATCTTCCGCTGTAGAAGAAAGTGAAATCGGTTCGTTAGTCGATGAATCGGTTAAATCAAGAACATGGGCGCACCCTCGGCGAGTTTTCCGCGGTAGAGTTGACCAGTCTTCAGTTCGACTGTGATGATATGACCCAAAGATTCATGAAGAAGTTTAACGGGAACACCAAGTCCTGCAGTGGCCATGGTCGTCTGTGTAGCTTGAGATTGTGTAGACGCGATTCATTCAAAGGTTGCGTGGGAAAAGGCTTTGGAATCAAATAGGCTACAACAAGAACGTATATTCAAATTTCACAGCTGGAGGCTTGGAGCCAGGCTGAAGCCCGACATTGACAAGATCCAGAGTGCTATTCGTACACATGTACATGTGGTATTCAAGACTATGCATTATATCAGCATCGTGATAGATCATACTAGATAATGGTTCAGGTATTAGTGGATATCGGACAGTTTGATATGAACAAACGAAGAATGCAGAGTGAGAGGGTCCAACTTGATTGAAATAAAAAAGTTAAGAGCATTAAGAGAAAGAGAGAAGAGAAGAGAAGGAGAGACGGTATTCTGAGACTTGCAGGGCGTGAAGCAAAATTAAGACTTCTTCTCTTCCAAGTGGCTTAAGAAAGCAAGCCAAGTCTTCTTATCGATGACGCCTTCATCTACAATTCGTCTGTGAGTCTTGTTGAATTGTCATCAATTATGACGGAAAACATACATAACCCTTCCGAATCAGTGATCACAACGTAGCGGGCACCGAGTTTCACAAAGAACTGGTGTAGCAGTTCCATGGGCGAGTTCGATGAAATGGTCAAAGGAGCCTTAAAGTCAAAGTTATTAGAGGAGGGTTTCTGGAAATAGCAGCGTGGACACAAACTTGATCCATGTAGAAACTGAAATCGAACGGATCATCATCAGTTCGGGAACGGTGATGACCGTCTAACAGAGATGACATTGAAGATGCTGCTAGGTCGTGGGTATAGTGGGCCTGGAAACGGACTTCTCTATCCGCATCGGCGTCTGCTACAATGGCTGTGTATGTAGGTTGAGTGAGTGACTTCGTCATTTTGATCTGGGGACCAGGTACTTACACAAAGCATGTTCGAGTTCGCTAGCACCGATGTATCCAACCATGCGAGAACCAGCTTCGTTGACGTCTTTTCTGAGAATGGGGAAGCCGCTATCCTCATTCCCGGATACGTTGAGAGCAAGAAGCTTATCTCTTAGGCTCATTATTGTGTTGCTTTCATCTAGGTTGATAGATTCCACATCTTGTGATGTCTATCCAAGATGTGAGTACTGCATTCGAGGGCGGGAATTACCATGGACTTACCACATCGTTGATCTGGAGATCACCCCATAGGTATTCGTGCTTTGCATCTAGGAATGGCAATTGATTCAGGTCGATGACTAGCTCATAGATACCCTTCGGCTCAAGGGCATCAGCCACAGTTTTCGCGACGAGGACAGCAAGCATGACAGGCACAGCGTAAGTAAGTGTGTCTGTCAGCTCAAACATGATAACAGCCAAGGACACGGTGGTTCGCTGTTGGGAACAAGGTCCGTGAGCTAAAATCGAGTCCAGTAGAGCAAACATACCGTGACACCTGATAACGTGGCCGCAGCGCCCACCATTGCATATAAGCCTGGGATTACACCTTTTGAGTCGCATACATGTCAGTTCAAAACCATTGAGTGGGATTTAATATACTTACAATCGCCTTCCTTGCCGCAAGCTTGTTTATATCCATTCTGGTGCTGCCACAACTGTATCCAAACACCCAGAATGCGGCCCGCGCATGCGCCAACTCCCAAAGATGGGATGAAGATACCACAAGGAACCTTGAGCCCGAACGTTACTACGGTTAGCGCGCCCTTCACAAACAATGCCATGAGAAGCAACTTCGATAGTTGCCAAGCCTGTGTAGCCGAGCCACGATCAGCTAGACATAAACCGAGGGTCTGATTGGGGTCGTATTCAGCAGGACACTCGGAGAATAATTGTAGGACGAGATCAGGACCGCCAAGCTTGGTGAACGGGTTGAGGAGACAAAGAATAGTGGTGACCAATGTGATCTGCACATATGAATCATCTTGTTGGAGATATCTCGGATTTCATTATGAGGTGCACGCACCATTAGAACTTCCAGAAGAGGATGGCGGATCATCCAAGTCCTGTTCCGCACATATTTACCCCAGCGATAGTTCAGCTTGGAGAAATAAGCACCGTATACGCCCTAGGGATTTTAGTATGAGAGAACCTTTGAGTAGTGGAAAGATACTCACTCCGAGGACACCCAGTAAAACAAAGGGTACGAGCTCATATGCCTGCCAATCCTATGTAGAACATATTAGTCCATGAATGGTAGGACTTTGGAGAGGACCAACCTTATCATACGTAACCTGGAAAAGTACTATTTTTCCTGTCCCGAAGGGATCAAGCATCTTCAAGGTAATAGCGGCGACCATGGCACAAAAGAAGCTTGGGTTGATGATGAGCGAAAACCGCCGTTACAGAGAATAAGAGTCTCACCTCCTCCACATAACCTGCGAAGCTTTTAGTCCCTGATGAAAACAAAATGGCAATGGCATACCTTTGGCGGGAAGAAATATGATACTTCTTCAAGACTGAATAGAGTTCCACCGATCGGTGCACCGAAGGCGACAGCAACACCAGCAGCACAAGCGGCGCTCAGAATTTCCCGACGCTTGGCTGTCGAGATCGTCAACTAAATGGAGATTCAACGATTGTGCAAATGACTCGCCTTCATTGCTCTCATACTTGCTGGCGACCCGACTAACGATATTTCCGATACAACTGCCAATATGAACAAACGGGCCTTCCTTCCCCAAGGAGAGCCCGGAGGCGACAGCCATTGAGAGCCCCACGGCTTTGGTGAACAGAACTCTACCACCAAGGAATCCGTGAATCACAAAACCTGCAAAAATGTCACCTCAGAGCGAAAACAAGAGGAGAGTCACTAGTAACCTGAAAGAATTGTCTTAATCTCGGGTACGCCAGAACCAGCCGCCTAATATAATTGTCAGTGTTAGTTTTCGTGGCAAAGGGAATACGCACGTAATACATGATCTTCCTCTTCGGAGCGAGGCTTGGGTCCGCTGGTGTTTGAGGATTCGCAAATTCGGGTTTGAGTACCCCAGATTCCTTCCGAGTCGTGAATGTAGTGGATTTAGTAAACAGAAGTGTGAGGGCGCATGCTGTTCCAGCCAACACAAGCTACAAAACATCAATGGTGGCACTTGTAAATGAGAGGACCGATAAAGCTCACAGCAATCACATTCCAGGACAGATAATCTACCATTTCTCCCTTTGTGCCCGTTTGTCCGAGAGCTTCTGACCAACTCCGCCAATCGGAACAAACCTCGACGATCCGTACAGGTGACGGAGATCTGGCACTGTTAGAGCCAGACGAAGGACAGCAGATACGTTTCGACTTGTACCATCCACTACCGCAGTAGCCCTCTTTTAGGTCGAACAACCACTGCTCACTGCGAACCACCAAGAATGCCACGCAAGCCGTGAGGAAACCAACCACGGTTACGATAAACCACCCTAATCCCCTGTCAATAAGCAGTCGGATTTTTGAACGAAGGGCGGGCCGTCTTCTCAGCCTCGCAAAGCGGGCGGAATCCTTGATTGCATCGTGGAGCCAGTCGATCGATGTAAAGGAGGAGTACCAAACACGAATACCATTGATCCTGGCATCGGTGCCTTGGACAACGTCGTCCTTTAATGGCGCGTCATAAGCCGAAATTGGCCGTTGGGTCTTGAGAATCGAGTAGCTGGGAGTCGTGGGCGAATGGAGGGGGCTGGAAGGATGGGATTTCGCGTTCAGAGCCTGTAATCCCGGTACACGCGAGAGGCTTCGGCGTAAATTGAGGGAAGGCCGGCTGAACAACTTTGGAGTGGGGATGGATCCATAGGAGGACTGACGGTCTGGTTGGCGCAAGGAAGTCGTCTCTCCAACTATGGACGTGGGCAGCGAGATTTCACTTGGCTCGTCGGCAACATGTTGTTGACCTTCGTTATTGGGCGGCAGAGCGGAGGACATTGTCGAACTGCTACCGATGTGCAGCAAACGCTCACGGCGCCAGGTCGTGGGCGACGGGGGATTGAAGTGACCAGGGGCTGGAGCTTCGGAGGGCGACATACTCTGGCAAGAAATAGCCCGAACTAAGCAGCTTTGGACTGACGCTCGGGGAAGCGTGCCACTTAGGTGGAGAATTCAGCGTCAGCGCCCTCAGTCCTCCCACCGGCTGAAGTCGCCTAATATCGAAATTAGCGCATGTCGCGACGAACATCACAACATCACGACCGTGTGATTGATTGGCAGTGCCATCACTCGTAGCCCTGAAGCTTGAAGCATTTACAATCTGCAGCCGGGGTGGTATACAACTGCCCTCTAAGTTGACTCCGATTAATGGCAGAAGACCAAATATGTACCCCACCCCTCCGGCTCGTATTCTAACCCGAATGGGCCTTTTCATCTCACGGAAGTGGCGCATGATGCGTTATTGGATTTTATCGATATTACTTACCCAAATCCAATCAGATATACTGAGGGGTACATATCCCAGAACTAGATCATGAACACGGGAAAATCTCAACCCGGAATGATTGTTTGTCAGATCAAGGGCTATATTATTGTGTCTAACTAGTACGAGGAGTGTTGGTGGACGGAGGAACGGGAGACTGCTGAGTTCCTCCTGTCGTTCCAGATGGGGTAGGCTGCGTTCTGGTAGAGGTATTCGAGGCCGCCGGGCTGGCCCCTGTGGCACTGGTACTGGTTCTGGACATCAATGAATTTAATACCATTGCCAAGCCACTCATTTGCGCAGACTGAAGGAGAGAAACATTGATCTCCAGCATAAGCATCGTTCCATTTGCAGTCGATCCCCGTAAAACCGCGGGAGGAGGTGGCTGACCTTCGGCGACTGATGTAGCAGGAACCGGATGTATCCCTAGTGCATGCAGAGCGGGTAACGAGGCTACCGGTAATTGGACAGGTATGGCCGTGTTGGCACGACTGTTGGTGGTGGCGGAAGGAGGCAGGGTAGCCGGGGGGTTAACCTGGAAGGTAGTGGTGGTCGGAGGAGTAACGGCTGACCCGTAGGCTTGGGTATAAGCGTATGGATACGCGCGGTAGTACTGTGCTTGTATCGTTGGAACAACTGGTGACTGCGCGGGGGTTGTGCTGGCAGGAGTAGGAGTATATTGTGTCCGTGCAGCGATTGCCGTGGCGGCGCGCTTTTCACGCTCAAGTCTTTCCAGGTCACTACGTGCGACCTTTAATTCGTTACTGAGTAAGGAAGCATCAACACGATCGGCTTCCAGCACGGCTTGCGCTAAAATATAGGCTTGGTCGTCCGGCGATGCTCGCTGTCGGGTAAAACTGTCAAAGGAAGTCGAGAGCAGAATTGTAAAGTACTCACGGATGCCGTTCGTATTCGAGCCGCTCGGAACCGCTGTCGCAATTTATTATAACGTTTGTGACACTCTAACGCAAACCGTGTTTCTGGCGCGAGATGAGAACAGCATTTGCTTTGGTGTTAGATTAGAATACCTTCAATCTCCGCTTTCAGATCGGCATCGGTCGCCTTTTGTTTTCCTTTGCTGCCTTTCAGGAGTTCCAGGTCATCATATGGTTGATAGTATATATGATATGGCAAGAGGCGTCGCACAACATCAGCCTGGTCAACAAAAGGCGTATCCACATCCGGCTGCAGAACTGCGGCCTGATCCTGCGCAAGACGAGCGGAGAACCTGGTGGTTATGAGTGATATTGAAGAGTAATCAACCCTTCATGTCACGTACCTTTCAGCGGCTTTCTTCGTCACTTCGATCTCTTCTTCTGTCCGCTTCTTAACTTTCACAGGCTTCTTCACAGGCACAGAAACAACTGGAGAAGATTGCACCAATGAAACACCGTTGCTGGTAGAGAATGTAGTTGGTGCTATCGGCTGAGCAGCTGAAGAAGTGCTTGAGAGGGACCAGGAGAACTGGGTGTTTTGCGAACCCGATGCGTAGGAAGCATTCTGAGCAGTATATGGTGCAGCAGAGAAGGTGTGAACGTTGAAAGTAGAACTAAACGGCTTGGACATTTACTGCTTGATTTGTTATGGTTTGCCATCGAAAAGCCCGTGACCTGGAGCCTTGAGCGAGTTCAGGGCAGGCTACCAAGAAAGGAAATCAGTCCAAATTTGATTCTTTTTTTGTCTCCATTTTGATTTTGTGAGGAAGATGGTCAGTTCACGTCGCACGATCTATGTTAAAGTATTCTACGGTCATGCCAAGTCTACTTGGGGTATGTATAGTCAAGAAGATCAAGAGGAACCTTCATGATGCTTCTTTATCTCCTGTCTCCGAGGCCACCCCGGGATTTTGTTCCTTCGCCTGAATATTCAGCTTCACAATCTTGAGCAACTCTGTGGCTTTCATCACATCTTCAGCGTTGCTTGCAGCAACTCGCTCTAGATAATCTCTCGCGAGCTCAAGATCTCCATCAGGAGCTTTCATATGATACTCAGCAACCTGAAGACAAGACTTGGCATATTCTTGGATTGGTCGAACTAGAGAGCAGGTCAGTCCATTATCAGGATGCAAAACAGTGCGACACTCAACGGTCGGCTTGGCAAACCTCCACGACTCGTCGATGGTAAGCTACGGCTTCTGCAAAATCATCCAGTGACCAGTAAAGGTTGGCAAGCTTCAAGTTGATGCTAATCTCATGTGGGTCTGCTGGGATGAGTGCCCGTTTATAGCATTCGATTGCATCTCGACGACTAGAAAATAGTCAGCCGGAGATCAGAACTTTGAAAATTGATGTCGAAATGTACCGTCCGATCTCCTCGTAGCAGAGACCTTGCGCTTGCCATAGCCGGATATCGTAAGGCCTGGAGGGTCACCAGTGAACTCATCTTCTCGTGGAAGGCGATTCTCTCCTCACCTTAGAGCAGTGGCACGCTGGTAGTAATATAGCGAGTATTGGTGCATGCTCAATAATTCATAAGCCTGTCCTAACCCGTACCACGCTCGATAATCTTTACGATTGACATCTGTCCTGGAGTTTGAAAGACTGATAATAGAACAAACCATCCCGGACCTTACCCACAGCTCGACGGTATGCCTCGATTGCAGCATGAGAGTTTTTCATTTCGACATATTCGTGACCCATTAAGGTCCACGCCGAGAGATACGTTCGGTCGAGCTGGGTGGCTCGCCGAAAGTATTTTACGGCTTTCTCATGTTCAGCACGCAACGAGTAATGATTTCCTGCGTCGCAATTGATCAATCAATCAACCACGCGACGACGGAGAGTCTTAGCTCCGACTCACCTACAAGACAGCATATCTCTGGCCGGTCTTTCTCCAGTGCCAAGAATTCGTGAGCAAGCCTAGACAGCTTAAGCCTGTTATCAGTTACGTATAGGATGTTCGAATAAATATCTATGTCGTCGATTCGGTAGGGATCAATGGCAAGGATTTTCTCAAATTGTTGCTCGGCTTGGCTAAATTCTGGGTGTTGCGTCAGATGAATCACAGGTTCAGGAAACCGGACAAACCGTGGAGGTGATAGAGGACGCAAGCACGCAAGCTCATCAACCACACGCTATTCGGGAAAAAATCTCGGCTCAACAGGCGATCACAGAGAGCTAACTCATTTTCTGTCGGTTGGTGGAGTTCGCTTAAGGTTTTGATTTGAAACATGTAGACAAGCGGATGAGTCGGCGCTAGCGGTATCAGTTGCAGGAGAGATGATAGCTGAAGTTGTTGCTTCAGTGGTGACCCAGCTGACTAAAGTTATTCGCCATCACCTCTTCTCCATCCCCGACACAGCTTCCAAGAAGCGTCCAACATGACCAATTCCATGGGAAGCCTGCGATAGAAATAAGAGCACACTCGATTGCTTCTTCTCGTCGCGAAAGTCGGGAAAGAAACAGTGCTTTTCTATGATCCATAAGAAACAATCAAAGTTCAGGAGATAGACTTACAAAAATAGTAGCCAAGCATCCCCTGTATCATTCACCTCATCAAGAAGTTCGCTCAACACCTTATTTACGGGGACTGGCGGCTGAAGTCGGTTATCTAACAGAGTGGTTGTTGACGGAATAGGTAGACGAAACACGGGTACTCACTGTCTAGCTTGCGCCAATCGCGCATTGCTTTCTTTTCGCTGGCCTTGAATCGTCATTGAAGCATCCGCCTTAGTGCGACGCACGAAAGACTTACCATGAATTTGCAATACACTCTAACAAACCGTGCCTTCGCACTTCTCCCGTCCTTAAGGACATGAATGGCACGCGAGAACTCCCGTGAGTCGATAAATGCACGGGAAGCAAGAAGCATATCTTCGTCCTGCTTCTCCAGTTCGTTCTCTAGTGCTTTCGCATGGGCAGGTTGGCCGTATGAACGATGAGCGAATGCTGGATGTATTACCCCAGAGCCAGGTTCCTGTGACATCATCTGCGTTGACATAGGGGAAGGAGCATCGGAAAACGATGCAACAGGTCCATGCGATTGTGCTCGCGCCGGTGTCGATGTTGAGAAATTCAAGGCGCCTTGTGGCTCAGAATCAGGTGTGCCCTTTCGTTTGGAAAAGGGGAAAGCAAGGACAAGCTCGGATACCCTAATACTTCATTAGGACATAAATACAAGCCAAGTGCATAGCGGCGTACCATTTTGAAGCCATTATTAATCCTCTCTCAGAACATTCCTTGGTGGCTACGCGCAGCTCCGCTGCAGTCGAGGCATCTACTTGAAATGAAGAGCCCATGATTTCGACTGCAGATCGATGTCCAGTCTCTCAATTTCGAACGTCGCTGGAGATATTTCTCCAAATTTCCCAGTATAAATGTAGATGTTTCGAAGTAGAGATCGACCCAAGACCTGAAATGCTCCGAGTAGCAACTAAAACCTAACTTGGACTGTCTGCCTCGGAGAAATCATTCGCGATGCTCACGTGCGCGCGCCTTGGATCCAGATTCCACTCACATCTTGCCTCGCTCGTTCCTTTGCTCGTTCGCAGTCTTGGTACTCAATTGTATCTCCTTTGTGTCGAGCACCTTTGGCTTTCAAAGCCTAGAATATTTGAACTTATCAATTCTGTTACCTGGACAAGCCTGTATCACATTTCATGTTGTTTCCGACTCTGGCTTTGCTTCTCGCAGCACTATGTGCTTTTCGTCTGTACATTGTTCTGGTTCGAAGGCCTCCCTCAGGCCCCAAGAGACCGCCAAACACCACCTGCAGCATAGCTGTGTTTCTGGGCTCAGGTCAATTCTTCAACTTCTCTGCCATGTGCTCGGCTCACCCTCCTAATACCTAGGAGGGCACACAAGTGAAGCCCTACAGCTTTTGTCTGTCCTTGACTTCTCGCGATACACCCCAAGAAGATACATTATCAGTGAAGGGGACTCACTAAGTGCCCAGAAAGCTATTGCACTCGAACGAACCAAGTTCTCATCCAGCATGGTTGGTGTGTTTCGTCATCCTGATCACTGAGTCTCATTGGCATCCAGTCTCCGGGACCAAAAGACGGGCAGAACTACCTAATTACCACAATTCCAAGAGCACGTCGTGTTCACCAGTCTCTGCTGTCCACCCCGTTTTCTACACTCTGGTCGCTCCTCGTCTGTATCTATCACCTCACAATTGAACCTATCATCTCGTCGCAAAAGCGGGAGAGTCTTCTAACAGACGTACTGGTTTTAAACGGGCCTGGTACATGCGCTTCTTTATGCTTTGCGGTGATCATGAATAGGGTAACCGTTTTTTATATACATATGTCATTACTGACTCTTTCCCCCTTAGTTTCTAGGGTTGCCCTCCCCGAGGGTTGTTTACGTCGAATCGTACGCGCGTGTTCGCTCGCTCTCCGTTTCAGGGCGTATTCTCCGACCTCTCGTCGACAGGTGGGCATTTGAGAAATCCGAAAGCTTATCTTTGCTTACTAGCTTTCGGGTGTAGATTTGTGGTACAATGGCCCGGACTGCTCCAGGAGGGAAGGAAAGGAGAGTATTCAGGTTGGCTAATTTGATGAATGATTATACCAGTATCAGGTGTATCTACATGAACAAACGATATATATTTTTATCAAAAGAGCAAGCACAGAGCACAGAGCACAAGATGTATCCGACCATAATATTCGGTCCAAAATAACAATAGCGATTCCAAGGTTCAGCACTCATTCCCTCTTCCTTGACCACCTGTCCTCACCATCCCGACCGCGCCGTGATGGAGGACTGGCACTACGGTGGCGTTGGCTCGGTTCCCAACCTCCACCGCCTTGTTGTTTCAAGGGGTGCAATTTGCGCTCGAGTCTCTGACCGTGTCGGAGCTGCTTCACGAGGTCCGGAGAGGCGTTACGAAGATGCATGAAATTGCAGAAACCCCCGCGATTGCATTCGCCGTTCTCGTTCTGACGACAGCATGCCTCGCGGAAGTCTGTTACGGGAGAAAGCTCGGCATACAGTGGGCGACCTTCAAATGCGATTTCGGTCAAATTACTCATGTCATGAAGAGGTCTGTAACTCACCAGCATACCAGCGTTCGTTGCAGCTATCAACCGCAGCTTGCGCCTCCGTCTCCCACTCATAGCGAGCATACACGTTGCCGATCAAATGGTCTCCTACATTGTCACAAACCTTGCTGAAGCATCAGAGAAGTCCGGAGAAACATTTCATAAATAACTCACATGCAGCTCCAGTAAATGACCAAATTTCGCCAATTCACAATAGAGGTCTTCGTAAACCGCGTCAAAGCCCTCTTGAAGCTCTTTTTCCGTCAACTTACAAACGGGGTCGTGCGCTGGGTTGTGGTATACGTTAGGGAGCAAGATAGTTTGTGAAAAGGGCGGCCTGATATGCTTGCGAGAGCAACGGTCTCCGTGGCGACATGCACCAATCTGTATGATAGTTTAGCGATACTCGGAAAGAACCCAAAGGTGAGCCCACTTTGTAATAGAATGAGCAGTTGACACGATCCTGCTCTGTACCGAAGATATTTGCCTAAGGATCAGTCAGCTAAAACTGTTGAATTTCCAGAGCTACTTGGCTTACAAGATGGGATGCCATGGCTGAGCAGCGATAAACAATTCAAGCTGATATCAAGTACGCCGCCTGTTGCTGTGTAAGGGTAGGAACACAAGAACTTGCAGACACGACAAGGACAACTTTGGCTAGGTTTCTAAGCGGAGTCAAGATTATGTAATCTAGGGACGAAACTCTCCCGGGCCGGCTGGCCACGACTCTAACTACCTTTTGTTGCTGAGCGCTGAGCATTGGGCTAAGCTGGTCAGACATCTCTCAGAAAACGCATATTTTGTGTGATATCCTATATCAATCGAATTGATACCCCACATGGACCTGGGGAAGTGCTTCACCGACTCGCGATCTAGGCGCAATTCCTTGGTTTATGAACTGTTTACAATTTTTGGATCTGAACCGCTCGCTTGCATATCTCGAAATCAGCCTTGCCGGTATATTTCATGTGTGTGCAGCGATTTACATAGGCGCCTTACTTTGAGCGCAAATCTACGTGCTGATCAACTCAAGTGGGAGGTTTTAAAGACTCAGTTGTCAAAACTCATCGGACTCTACTGCTCCATTGTTCTAGTTGTAATTTCTAGATTAGAGGGTGCGAGCTCGGTCTTTTGTACGTGCACGCCATTTTAGATTTTATGTTCTACAGACCCTGGCATTACAATACCATCCGGCGTTTATCGTAGCTCTGGTAATGGAGCGACTCGGCGGACATGATCTTGACATCATACTTGCTAAAAGCCGCTTGAAGCGGCACTCTCTTTGATTGTGTTTTTATTCTATTTTTTAGAGACTGAATGTCGCTTTCCATCGGATGCGTTCGTATTTGGGCCCGCATTCCTACTCTCGAATGGCACTTTTTTTGTTTCAGGTGCTTGAAGCAGCCCTCGTGAATTCTCTCAAGAGAACTTCGGAAGCCCTCTAAATAATAGACAATTGCCACTCTGAGTGGGAAATCTGCTTCATCTATTTAATCGACAGGCGGCTTGATATATGCGAGAATCGATGGTGGAATGAACCAGCGCGGAATGTTTTCCAAGGACAGCAGTAGCTGGCGTGGCTCATGTTGTCAGCTTCTAGATTCCGATCGTCCCATTAGTTTACCGACGTTATCTCGCATTTCTTCGAGGCAGTGCAAGCAGGAGTGTGTATTTCGAGAAGGCCGCTCTTCCTTTTCACTAACTCGTCTCTAAAACGACGTGTCCACATCTCACGGGCATAAATTACGTGCTATTAATAGACTCTGATACCGAGGCTTAGCTCCTCTTGGCCATTTGTAAACCATACCACGCCAAGTCTCTGGATTTCTCGGGAGTCGATGGTCATCCCTTCTCTTGGATTCCCGAAGTCAATCACGGCATTATCCATCGCTTGATCTTCTGATGGTTCCGAAAGTATGTTTGTGTAGGCTGTGCTTGCCTTTTCAACGGCAGGCTAATACTTGCGTCGTGGCTCAGTTCTTCACGCCAAGTGAAGCAAGGTTGTCTTGGGAGGAGCTTCTTGTACTCTGGCTTGGCAAGATCATATTGTCAAAATGTCGCGTAGTGTTACAAGGAAATCTATCATTTACATAGTTTCAGTAAGGAAGATAGTACAATAAATTACAAGCTGTTCGTCGACCAAGGAAAAGAAAGAGTAGACATTAAAACCTTCGCGGCGGTTCCCAACTCATAAAATCATCTTCGCCTGAGGCAACAGGCGAGTTAAGGGCAGCCGGCGGTAGACCCCACGAAGGCAGAGTCGGTAGCGACTCCGCCGGCGTAGGTAATCGACACGGGTGTGCGAAGGATGGAGCGGTGAAAGCATGTAGGGAATGACTGGACAACGAGTGTGAGCCACTCGAGCGGTGATTCATAAGTGCTAGTATAGAGAGGTCTTCCGGCGGTGTGGGCGTGTTTCCGAGTGTATCACTAGAAAGCCGTCTAAGAACGAAATATTCTGGAGAAAGGAAAAGTGGAGACTAACGTGACCATCTTGTCCAGCTCTGAGATACGTTGGTGCAAGTGACAATGCTGACCTAGTCGATGACTCGCCGAGCGGGAGAGTGCATCCGCTGCCTTTCGAAGACGTAATGATAGCTCAAGGAGCACATTGTAGCTTGCTGCCTCGTGGAGACATCCACAATCATCCTGGCTGGGGCTCGATTGGGACCGCGAGTCAGTAAGAACAGTGTTTTTCTCTAGTACTCCGAGCGAAGCGGGATCCGAGCCCAGTAGTCCGGGATAAGAGAGAAGGAGGGAGGTGAAGTCGTATTCTTGAGATGCCTCCGGCTGATAAGCCGCGGAAGCATGCGAACTTGACACCTCGTTGGGCGGGGTGATAAGTCCGGGCGAAGGTGAGCTAGAGGGCTGGTGGGACAGCATTCTTTCTGTGGCGCTGAGGGAGATGGCGGCAGTCATTGATGATGTGCCCACACTGGATTCACCCCCTGGCGAAGACGCTTCGCTTATTTCGGATAAAGAACTTGGGGGAGAGGGAGCATTGGAACCCGAGTCCCGCCCTCCGCCACTTGTTGTCCGCATCTGAGCTCGGGGAGCCAGCCTTTTTAACTCTGCAGCAGTCCTTTTAGTGGCTTGAATCCACCTAGGGTGTGGCTTATTCTTTAGCTATGGCAAAGTTGTTAGCTGAGATCGCGGTCAATAATGCTCGGCGGTACCTCTCGAATAACGCCTTCCAGTTCCGCCACCCTTTTGAGAAGTCTTGCGCTCTCATCTTGAGGATCAGAACACTGATTTGGGTCATCAACTTCGTAGACGCAAAGTCCTGTCTATATGTCGTTCAGGCTGGCGGTCGCGTGCTGAATAACTAACCAACTCACTAGTCCTAGCTGAGTGCAACGAGCACAAGCGGGGCGTTTCCTGTCGCACTTTGAAAATAATTAGTATTTTGAGCACAATCTACATAACAAAGAATGATACCATTCGTTTTGAGGTATGGCAATTAAGGCATGATTGCGTTGTCCGGTTCCGGCGTCTGCAGAACAAGTGATGTTTGTAACCTTGCCAGTACTCGGCTAATAGGCCACGTACCTTTTTCGATGGTCACCTTCGGCCGCGGGCTTAACGTCGCCCTTCCCTCGACGGACGGTCGTGTTCTCAGAAGACATAGCGAAATAGCGAAATCTCTTGACAAATGCGTCCTGGGTGTAAGATGAGTAGAGAGTATATGTAGTAACAAAAGTCTTGGCACTCTTGGTGGAGAGAGAAGCATTAGACTCGAGAATGTTCGTCTCCGCCAAATGACATATGGCAGGGTAGAGAGCCAAGAGGAAAACCGAGTTGCTTTAACAGGGGATCGGAATTGTGAAATCTTGACGTGAATGAACGCTCATGATAAGGTGAACCGGAATTGTGGTAGAGAAGGGGAAGAGATGCGGCTCCAGATTCGTTGACTTGGGGCTGCAAAGCACAGAAAGACATGACATTACAGTGCCAATTAAGCCAAAGGTGACCTGTACCGAACTTAATCAACCGTTTAGAATTTTCTTGACATGCTCACCATTATAATAAGCGCCATTGGACGATGCGGAGACATGGTGGAAAAGGCGAAATCACCACCAATTGCGTACCAGAAAGGAGAATGGCTCTTGTCGGAAAAAGTTGATTGCCTAGGTCACTCCAATCCAATTGTGTAACTGAACCGGGCTTAGCTACTTGAAAGCAAACCGTTCGATCTAAGAGTTTAATGATCACCGTCGCTAATAACCGTGAGCTTGTCATCCTTAACGATTGTGAGAATGAGAAGAAAAGATCAGAACAAGGTTCCTAAAACCGAGGGTTCACTCGTATGGGAGCGCATCTCGCGTGCACCGAAGACATTGCAAGTTTCCGACTCGGGTATCGTTCAACGAAAAATCGTGCTTGCCTACATGGGTATAATATTTTTCGACTGCTGCAATGATAGTTGCCGTAAACGGGAGAAATGGGTTTGCAGCCACTGCTGCATGCTTCCAGCTCCGACGATCCTGTCGGGGTCAGAGCACGCCCATAACCACTAGTCATTTTCTGTCAAAATTCATTAATAGGATAACAACGACATAACATACATCGCGAAGGACTCGTGCACCAAGGAAGCTCAAGTTTTGTCATGATGCAGGATGCCAAGGATTATCGACTTGTCTCCAACATCAATTCGAGGGTTGGGTACGTTTTCCCATAAACATGACTGATAAACTCCGTTTCTCGCCAAGCCCGAGATAAGGTATCTGTTGAGAATTTGACGGCGCGTCAGTCGAAGAAGACACTACAACAAAATACCCGCTGAGGACGGGCCAGCTTACCAGTCTACTGGTCGTCAGTAACAGCTATTTGCTGTGGGGACATCGCTGACCGTTAAATTCCGCAAGATTTCCCGCGAGGGGAGGTTCGGGCGTCGATCTGCTTGGATTGTCTTGGCTACAATTATGTACGCTGTAATTCCTCAATTCCATCAAAACAAGAAACTCATTCTTGTTTTCGAAGCCTAATACTTGTCAGGTATCGGTCAATGCTTCCATTGTGCACGTAGGATCCAGAGCGCCAGACTTGCCGGACATTTCACTTGGACAAAGGGTGATGGTTGGCACTCGGCTGTGGCTGGAGCAGACTTTCCGCGCCAAGATAAGGGCCATACGTCAATGGAGTCGAATCAATGAACGCTGCTAGAAACGGTGATTCTTATATCTCAGCGTGGGGTAATGTGGGGCAATTTCACGAGAAATAGTCGAATCGTTCACCGAGCCAGAGAGGCATGATGAGAGTTTCTAATAGTGGCCGCAGGATGCCAAAGAATTTAAGCCAATAGATATTATGAGAGACCTGTATTACAAAACAGATTGAGATTACAGCAGTCCTACCATACTATGTTTGCAAGAATTATGCGAAGGCACTGGCTAAGCCACCCAGTAGGGTAACCCACCATGCACGATAGAGGGCCGGAATACCTTCCTCATCCATAATGCGTTTGGCACAATCAATCATGCCAGTGTATGGATCTCCTTCGTGCCTCAAACTAAGAGAGAAAGTGAGATCCTGCTCAAATATGAAAAGTAGAGACCGACCCAATAACGTCCTCCTCCGCGCCCGAGTATTCAGCTTGCTCTTCGCCCTCTGCCTCTTGGGCGACTGAATCATACTCCACAGACGCATGGTTACGCTGGATTGCCAGCCGCGTAGCAATTACCTCCAGGGGGGCGAGAACGAGGGTGGCAAGGGCCACGATCAAGAAGTATATCGACATTTTCCACCATGAAATATCAAAGATTTTGAGATCAGGGTCAATGACGGCGGGTAATAGGAGTTTGTGGAAGGGGCTCAAAACAAGAATGACAATAGCAACGTGAAGCATTTCTGCGGCCAAGAGCCCGGGAGTCAAATAGAGAATCCATGGTTTCTTCCTTTCCGTAGGAGTCAAAATCGTGCGGAGGGCCTTTGCAGCATCAAAGTAACCCAGTTTGTGCGGTGTCGTGATTGAACTAAATATAACTTGAATTGGCAACATAGAGGAAACGCAGAGGCAAGACTATACCGGTAAGTGAGAATAGCGGTAGGAAGAGAGATAATCATCATGCCAACACTGTAGGCGAGAGTTCCCTGTTAGTAGTAGTCAGACTCAGGTGGATCTTCGGTTATGCTTCAGAGGGACTTGCCAGGATACTGGCATTAGGCGCCTTGTATTTGCCATGTCGTGCTTTTGGTGTGTCCATGAAGACCAGGATCACAAGGGTCACAACGAATGTGCTGATGGCAGTGGGCACTGTAGATAGGTCAGCCCTGAGCTCATATTCTATCCAGCCACACGAGGAAACTCACTTAGACCCTTGTACAGGCCTTGGATGCCCTATGAACACATATTAGACCATACGTCCCTTTTGTTCGAAAGTGCAAAGGACAGACCTCAATCCTATAAACCCTACCCATCATGGAGAAGTAGGAGGTAACTACTGGTCCCGTATGGGGAGCCGCACCGCCTTCAGCATCTAGCTGGAGTCCTTTGGGATTGTAGTTCGCTCGAAACCTGACGAGCACACCGGTCAATGGCACAACTATAGCCAAACTGAGACCAAGTGTGATAAACAAGAGTATTGTGTCGAGAAAGCCCAAATTCATGGTCGAGATGGTTGTGCTGTGGATTCCTGCTGCGCTCAGGATTGCGTCCTCGATGTCAATGATCTCTATCACGTGATGAGAAAGCTATCAGGGAGTAACGTTCTGTGACGGTGTAACTTTTCATCGTTGTCTTGACACCACCACCCACCACCGCAGCGTCCCTCGCCAAACTGCAGCCTGTAGCTGTCGATGCACCTATATTTCTCATTTTTTTTTGTTTTCTACTCCACAGGCTGAACACTACCAGAGCGATGCGGACAATCTATAAAAGCATCCGCCGCGGTCTAGAGGCTCCTGGGGACTCGTTCCACCCTATATTGCCATCCGAACACCTCTTGAATCTTCCAAATAAGCCAACCAACTGAATTTGGTACAGTGTAAAGAATTGTTATTGGAAATAGTACTTATCATTGTTCGTTGCAGTACGTTCTTAGTTGTTTCCCAGGGTTTATGAGCATGCAAGAATGCTAATCTGTTCGAGTAACGTAACTGTAATGGCATCCCACTGCACGCGAGATGTCCTACGGCTCCGAATCTTGGAACATCATCACGTTTACTACTCCTCGTTACTCAATGGGCTCTTGGCTGTCCATTGCAATATGTGGAAAAAGCTTACACTGGGCGAGGCGCGATGACGAGCCGTCGAAATGATATTCTCGGTTGGTGATGGCCTTTACCTCCGCATGCAAGCGGCAATCATCCGAAAACCAAAGCATCGCCGGGTTTAACGTCTGATATCATTGGTCTTTGAGCTGATATCTTTTCCTTCTCGAGTCTGGGAGGACGTACCTAATGTTGGCAATTACACCACGATGTTAAACACCTGGAGGATGGACTCATCAATGCATTTCGCCTCCATCTTAATCTGATGTGCCTCCACTCTATCGTTCATCCTCAACTATTCCTCTACATCTACAAGTAGTGTCTCATCGAACCTGGAAATGCGATGAAGAGAAAATATCCTCTCTCGCTCCTCAAGTCTTGGACATTTCATCGAACTCGTCTGGCCACCAAACCCCAACCACATAATTCTCAAATCGGTGTTGGTCTGGATTAGATATCTTACACGTCACATATCTGGTTCTTCATGACCGGAGCCCTGTTATATACAAGTCATGCTGCGTGAATGTATGATAATTTTGCCAGTCATGAGCATTCATATAGTTTTCGCTTTCCTTGCTGCAAGACGACGGTGGCCTGCTGATTGATGTAGCCCTCAGTTTACATCGATGTGTACTCAATTTCTCTCCGCTGAGCATGGTGTTTTGCCGTTATCCGTTGTGGTATGCCAGTAGTTTATACTATGACCTCTTGTCATTTTGCTTGAACTAGAGAGTAATTTATGGCCTCTAAATGATATTTATTGCATGCAAATCGCCACATTTTGACTCCGACGCAAGAAGCTGGACATGCACGGCTGGCAAGGTTTGCTCCTGCCATACACTTGTTCGCACCCCCTGAGCCTACCTCTGGCCACTCTCTGGCCCCCCTCTCCTCCTTTCTCTCTGCGTTTCCTTCTTGCCTACGACATATACCTGGACGCCGTGAGCAGCCCAGATGTCTTCCGATGTGCAGGCCGCTGCGAATAAGGTGGGTGATGCGATTTTGATTTTCCCTTGAATTTCTGACAAATTTTGCCCAATACGGTCACCAGAAAGCAGCTCTAGAGCGACTACGATTCAACAAAAGCAAGCAGACTGCTCGACAGGCCTCTGCACTGTCCGCCGCTGCCCAGCGCACCGCCGCCAACCAGCCCCCGGCCCAATCTCGCGATGCCACCGTGTCCTCCAAATTCTTTCCCGCCACACCTTCGTCTCCCGGCAATGTCCTCGTTCCCAATTCCAGTCCTATCGCTCAGGACGAGCCACAGCGGCCGTATGAACCGTATGGCTATCGTCGTCCGCATGACGTGGCCTCCCTGCAAAATAACACCCAGGGAAGGGTATGGTCGCCAAACCTGGCTTTTATGGCGGGGGACTCTTTGAGTGCCCCAAGCGGAATACGACCATCCAGCTCAAGTCTGAACGCGTCGACGCGTCGACAATGGTCGCATACCGATAGCCCTCACGATTCTACACAAGAGGAGGGTCCTCCTCGCAAGCGCCTGAATCGCGGTCGGCCTGAGGGCTCGACATCCATGTCGCCTCCGCCTCCCGTCATTTCGCACCAGCCCAGTCCGAGGCCACGGACAGTCTCTGACGCCTTCTCGATATCCTCTGAGGACTCTCTGCCGGACGTTACGCGCTTAACGAGTTCTTCTAATACGCGCATTCACCGAAAATCCGCATCCTCCACCGACACCACAGCTGACCCCTTCAGTGATCCCGAGTTTATCAAACTGAAAATGACTATGCCCACAGAGTCACCAGCCCGCGTCCGTGCGGCATGGCTTCAAGCCGCTGGTAATACTGTTCGCGCGACTGCACTGATGTCGGATCCAGCCTGGTCACCAATCTCGTCAGTTCCAGAAAAGGTCGAACGGGACGACGTCGGACGCGTGAAAGAGGTTGAAGAGGCAACTCGTGCTCAAAAAATGGCAGTTAAGGAGAAGGGAAAGAAGTCAATGATATATGCTAACCGCATAACCCTCGAAACCAAAGTCCAAAGCACCCCGAAGAACGAAGCGGTGGCTTCCGTGGACATGTCACTAACACCCATGACGCCTATCATTGCTCCTCGCCAACGGAAACGTCTCAAGAACAGGATTGAATCTGAGTCTGAGGCCGAGGACAGTGAGGAGGACGAGAGAGAGAAGAAGCGTGAAAGGGTCGAGAACACTGACGAAGCCAAGGCCTTGCGCTATCTGAACTCAACAACATGTGAAGGGATACAAGAGCTTACAGGTAATTTCTCTGCCTTTTCTATATTTTCGTGTCTAATCGGACTCAGGTTGTAATGTCGATCAAGCAAATACTATCATCAAGCTTCGACCTTTCAAATCCGTGGAGGATCTGAACCTCAAGCTTGGCCAAGGGAGGAAAAAGGCTGGACCGGCGGGAATTAGTCCGCGCCTTTTTGAAGACTGTACTGAGATCTTCAAGGGATACGGTGCAGTTGATTCAATCCTGGAAGAATGCGAAAGTATTGGTGCTCGTCTGCGTTCATCCATCGCCATCCTGGGGAACGCCTGACTCCTCTGCCACGAGGCAAAGGCAAAGAGCGCGCAGATCCACTATCAACCTTCTCGGGTGACGATGTTCAGGATGGCTCACTCAGTTTACGAACGATTATTAACGTTAAATCTCAAAAATCCGAAGAACATCTTACTCGACAGCCATCACTCTTGTCTACTACAGTGAAACTAAAAGACTATCAACTTCTTGGAGTCAATTGGCTTAATCTACTTTATCGTGAAAAGCTCAGCTGCATTCTCGCAGACGAGATGGGTACGTGGTCGTATTCCTGTCAAAATCAAAATTCTAGACTTGACTATCTGTCTGCTCAGAAGGCCTGGGGAAAACCGTTCAAGTCATTAGTTTTTTGGCGCATTTGAAGGGAAAAGGGAACAAAGGACCCCACCTAGTGGTAGTCCCGTAAGTCCACCTATCCCCGGCTTGGTTCGTAAACACTAATCGGATCTAGCTCGTCAACCTTGGAGAACTGGTGTCGCGAGTTCGCCCGATTTGCACCTTCAATATCCGTCCAAACGTACTATGCCGGAAAAGGCGAACGATCCCAACTTCGAGAAATGCTTCTTGGCACCCAGATGTCTAACAATGGGCGGGGTGAAGGGTGGGAGGTGCTAATAACGACATATACTTTGGCGCAAGGCGATGAAAGAGATAGGAAATTCTTCCGTAAAATCGACTGGAATGTAAGAGCAGGCACACGCTCCTTTAGCCCTCCTAACTGACTTTGGTTTAGTGCTGCATCTATGACGAGGGCCACGTTCTCAAGAATTTCCAATCGCAACGATATCAGTCCTTACTAAAATTTGGATCTCGATGGCGGCTCCTTCTAACGGGCACACCGCTCCAAAACAACCTGCAAGAGTTGGTGGTAGGTACCTCCTCCCATGAATGAATTAACATGAACTCACCTGTTGCGTAGTCTCTGATGAATTTCATCCTCCCTGATCAATTTGCGAATACTATCGGAGAGATGAGGGCGATATTCAAGGTGAAGGGAGACTCAAAGATATCCTTGCTTTCCCAAGAACGAGTGTCCCGTGCCAAGAAGATGATGACACCATTTGTTCTTCGGCGCCGGAAAGACCAAGTTTTGCAGGATCTTCCTCAGAAGACTGAGCGCATCGAGTGGTGTGAAATGACGGACCTGCAGAAGTCTATCTACAACGAAGCCTTGCAGCGGTCCAGACGGACTATTCTTGAAATGGAAGAAAAGGAGGTCTCCACCGACAGTAGCGCCGGAACCGGGAAGAAGGCAACGAAAGCGAACGGGAAAGCGAAAGTGAAAGAAAAGATTTACGCGGAGAACAGCTCCAACGTTCTCATGGATCTACGCAAGGCAGCGTCCCACCCGATGCTGTTTAGAAAGCGCTTCACCGACGATACGTTGTCAGGCATCACAAACCAGCTTCTGAAGGAACCAGACTTCAAGAAGCGCGGCGCCCTGTACGAATTGGTCAAGGAGGACATGTCCGTCATGACAGATGCCGAGCTCCAACTCTTCTGTAAAACATATAAGGTAAAGCTGGTTCACTTTTTTGAAATTAATGCTTATCCGAACTGCAATTTCCAGTCCACTAGGAAGTACTTACAACATGACGACTGCTATCTCGAGGCCGGAAAAGTGGAGAAACTCCTCCACCTTCTGGAAAAGTATAAGTCGGAGGAAAGGAAGGTTTTAATATTTTCTCAGGTTCGATACACACTTTCCTATTTCCAGCTCGCGATTTTGACATGTTTCTAGTTCACACAAATCCTCGACATCTTACAAGCGATCTTCGATTACAAGAAGATTCGCTTTTCAGTACTGACTGGCAGCACGCCGGTGGACGTAAGACAAACACTCGTAGATGAGTTCACAGAAGACGAAGACATCCCCATCTTCCTTTTGTCTACTCGGGCAGGTGGAATGGGCATTAATCTTACGGCCGCTTCCGTCGTCATCATGTGAGTGCTTCTGGTGCGGGATTAGTGTATCGATGACGAGCCTCTCCTCAGGTTCGACCAGGACTTCAACCCTCACAACGATAAGCAAGCACAAGATCGCGCTTATCGTATTGGCCAGAAGCGGGACGTCGAAGTCATCAAACTCATTTCACGTGGAACTATTGAAGAAGACATCCTGAAGCTTGGCCAGACGAAACTAGCGCTAGACGAAGCCGTCGCTGCCGACCCAGATGAGAAAGGCGAAAGCGCTCCCGAGCGAGAGATGAAGAAATCGCTTATGACGGTGTTGAGGCAGCAGTTCGAGAAACAACAGGACGAGAAGGCCAGTGCACAATAATCTAGAACAGATTTAATAGGAGATGCCGGATTATATATCTTCACGCCTGGGGAATATTTTTGACTCATTTCTTGCTTTCGAGACAACACTGGCTCTATTACAACAGGATATCAGCTTTGATTATAGATTACGCAGTGAATGCATATATATTTGGAGTCTTGGGTGATGCTATTGTTACGCAAAAATTGAAAGTCCTCGTACAAGCCTATCAACGCTTGTGCGAAAGTATTCATTATCGATGCCAAACTCCTTCGAATTCATATTTACCAAGGGGTTCCGTACGACGTACTCCACGAAAGGCCCTGCATATATCTGTCGTAGCACAAAACGAAGGGAGTCCGTCTTCGGGTCGCTTAACATGACGAACTTGTAGCCCGACACCGTTTCATGTAGGTGTAGTTTATAAGCAGAAGTTTGATAGCTTGTGAAAGATTCGTCTCTAGCGAAAAGACATGCTCAACACTTGACAACAGCATGAGAAGATTAATGCTCACCTCCCTGATAGCTTTTTTACCATATTCCTTAATGACAGAACAACACCATATACCAACTTGGCTTCTTCATCGAATGGGAGCCCTGTATTAACTGCGGACGGTTGTGAAGGAGGCGGTGTAGACCGTGTTGGATTCTCGTTGGACGCGACAACGATTCCAGTTGAGGACGATAACGTGTTTCGAGGACTGCTAAACGCTGATGTATTGGCATTTGCCTTCTCGGCTATTGTGGCTGGTGAAACGACTTGAGAAACAGCGGGTAAGATGTTCCCTTCAGCGGCCGGCCTTGGGCGCTTGGTGCGGTGCCAATCATGGTAGTATACACATGTACAATGGCTACGTTCGGGCTGGTGACCTTCAAGCCTATCTGTAATGTGTTTGCGGCGTACCGATCAAAGACGTAGAAACTGTAAATTGTCATGAGGGACGGATGTGAATGCGAAGGGGTGAGGGAGGTCGAACGTATTATGAAGCCAAGATCAGATTGACTGACCATCATACATCATCATATATATTGATGCACTTTTTGATGGCTGCCTACTAAGCTTACCGAACCTCGTACGCTCTCGTACGGCAACGGCTCACTATTGAATTCGTCAGAATCGCATGGCAGAGTACTAGTCTTCTCTCTCTCCTCCCCCATTCCCCGGGTCTGATCACAAACGCGCCCTTGTTCTCCAGGTATTTCCGAGTCAGCATAAAGTTTGACATGGCACCAAACGCCCATACTACGCCGAGCTGAACTCCCTGAATATCTTCGAAGAGCAAATTCCCTGCGACCAATTCTTTCGTCCCCCGCTTCCCAGTGAACTTGATATTCCATCCGTTATTCAGGACAGTCAAAGGATACCATGTCATAGGAATCAATTATAGCGTGAATCTATTTTCAAAAGAGCTCAAGCAGCTAGTTAGGCGTCAGAATCGAAATATTGTATTGCTTTATATTGGCAATGGAGAGAGACAAGCTAGCGGGAGTCGATAAATCGGGACAGTGAAATACTCTCTACTTTTACCCCAGCGCTCATTCCATACTTTCCGTGGTACGCGCATCAACGTTCGACCATTGCACTTTTGAGATCCTATTTCATNAAAGATGAAGCTCAGAGTAGATATGAGAATAAACATCGTAGAAGAGCGGATCTACACTAGATATCAGCAACCTCGGTATATTTCCAGGAACCTTAGAGATCAGACGCACTCGTCGCCCCTAGTCCATTGAAGAAGCTGAACATTGGCATGAGGCCCAGAGAGCAGATTAGGAATATGTTCAAAAAATTGCCGTAGATCCTGATAGCTCTCCGAGAAGGTGTCGGTATAGATAACGTCGAATCCACCAAGCCCCAGAAGATCTTCTTTTTCGACAAAATCTTGCCACTTTCCTTCAAATATTTTGACACCAGGTTTAGTATGCCAACCGTTGTCCTTCATGTAGCGCAGTACATCGGGATGAGGTTCGATAATGACATGTTGTGACGGTGGAGATGGGAGTGCTTGGAATAATCGATCGATCTGCGGCACAAATCCCGGTAAGTGTTTAAATACACTAGAAACGGTGGTATGCTCACGATTCCGAGACCGAACCCTATGTTCAACACTCTGAGATTATCTCGCTCGGGGAGAGAATCATAGATACACTGCACCGTCTCCATCATGATTGGTGTCTCCCAGCCCATCATTACGCCAATATCTTCTCCGTCGACACTGACAAAACAAATGTCCTGGCCGGTTTCGTCCTTTGTGTATCGCAACTTTGAGGACAGAAAGTTCGCAGAAGAACCAGCAGCTGTATCGTCGGCTTCTCTCAGGATGATGTTCGTAGAAGGATCAGGATCCGGTTCGCCCCTCGAGGATAGCAAGTTTAATAGCAGCTCTATTGACCGTCAGCATTTTTTTCATTCTACATAATTAGATATGTAGCGCATTACCGGCTCGGATACCCTCGTTTCGGATGGCGTTGTAGATCTCCTCGTCGTTGTACGATAGGGCAATATCTCCTGCTGTGTTCTGTAGATAATCCACTGCAATATTTTGTGGGTTTGAGGTTCAATATACATGTTGACAGAAGTAATACACACCAGCGTTCCAAACAGCGCCTTTTGAAATCAGGTATCGAACAAGTTCAGAGTTACGAGTGAAGGCAGCGGCATGCAGTGGTGAGATCCCTTCTGCATCACTCTGATACCATACTGGTGCTCCTGACTCTACGAGAGACTGAATGTCTGCTATCGGTGCGTATGAAAGGATGGTTTCAATGAGTTGTTCCCCAAGCTGTGCTGCAATCTCTGAGGCATTGACAGTTTCTTCCATCTTCAAAGCTAAGGGAGGTTATTTATATCTCACCCTGAAAATCGATTCAAAATCAATTTCGGGTCATGTGATTGTTGTCGAGCGGTCGTCGAGTCGACGTCGACTCGTCCAACAGCGAGCGCTTGAGTACTCAAGTGCTCAGATCTTAGTACTCAGTGCTCAATACTCAGTGCTCAACGCGAATTTTTTGTTTGCAGTCAATAGAGCATTTGATATACAAAGGTATCGAGTACATGAATCATAGATACAATAGTTATGACCAGATGAATCAAAGGACTCATCCTCTCCAGACAGCAGGTCCGGGGATAGTGTAGGTGGTAACGGTGGGCTGAGAGTAGATATCGATGGTGACACCGGGGTCAGAGCTATAGGCATCATTTTAGCGGTGGATCTGATGCATGGCAACCAAGGTGACTTACGCCTTGTACGCGCCGGGGAACTTGACAAGGTAGCTGCCGGAGGGCGAAGACTTACCGCTGCCGGAGAGAGTAAGGTGGGCGCATTCGGGGGTAGAATTGGGGTTGGTTGGAGGTGTGGATGGCAAGGAGCTGAGATTGATGGAATGTCAGAGAAGATAATCATGATAGATACAGAAACATGTCCACTGACTTCGTGCCTGATCATGTACTCGCCAGAAGGAAGACTGGACGGGATGGTGCTGGTCCTGTGGTGCAGTGTTGGTGGATTTTCATTTGAGTATTCATGGGCCAAATACATACCAGGAGTTGTTGTTGGCAACAAGTTGACCCATTGCCCATGTGCCGGAAGGGAGAGTTCCAGAGATCAGACCAGCTTGGTCAATCTTGAACTACGTGCCAGGGACCATAATGTGAGTGATTTAGAAAAGTGTTTGAGGAAATAAATTACCCAGCTGAGGCTGGCAGGGTTGGCCGAAGCACAGGCGCCATTGCAGCTGGCCATGTAGACCATCACTGGCTAAATACGAGGTCAGAAAAGATCAAATATTGAAGTCAAACAATTGCTTACTCCGATGGTGTGGGGCCATTGGTTCCAGTACGCCGTCACTTGAGAGCCAGCAGTGACAGCGGCAGTCTTCTGACCGCTACCGAGGGAAGCACCGTTGTGATTGCAGGCCAACAATGAATCGGTGGGGTTTGTGATGGGGTCGTAAGTATCCCATTCACGCTGCTCAGGTTTAGCGTTGCGGATCAAACGAGAAAATCAATGCAAACGGACCTGGATGGATGACTGGCCGACGGGGGTGTTGTAGGCCGAGAAACTTGAAGTGAAAAAGTCAGCATTGAGATGCTATTCGATTCAATCCGACACCTACCCATTGTAGTAGGTATTCGAAATTTTGTAACCAATAACACCTCCATGAGAGGCGGCCTAAGATGAGTGTTAAATCGTTAAATCGTCGCCAAAATCCACTCCTTACCAACTCGACCTGGTACAAGGCAACGGTGGCGATAGCAGCAAGGCTTGCGAGGAACTTCATCTTTACGACTGTTAACGAAAATCATTGCTAACACCTCGCCTTTATAGCCAGCCGCGAGGGGGAATTGTTGAGCTGGGAGTGTGATTAGAAGGACACTGAGTATTGAGGCTAAATTTCGGGTCCGGAATGAGCATGGCAGACGTCAGACGGAGTTGAAAAGCAGGTGCTTGTCCAGCTGAGACGCCCGCGAACAACACAGAACTTCAGAATACGCGCGGAAAATGTATTCTAACTGTGATCATTGATCTTGTTAGACGTGCCAAGACTACCAAGAGATATTCTGGCAAATTGCGGAACCATCGAGCTGTTGCTAATTCCCAAGCAACCTGTCTCCAAAAGCATCCAGAGGCTTCGGCAGCAACAGCGACGTATGGGGTGGGTCATATCAAAGAGGAGTCGGACAATTCAGAAGCAGCATTCAATCACATCGATGGTTATTCCTTGGCAATTCTTGGCGAGTTTTTCCGTCGAGCTGGGGTAACAAAATCAAGGAAAACCAAGATCATCGTGCAATAGTGCAAGATTCCTAGGCATTTTCAGTCTTTCGAATAGCGGAGAACCGATAGAATTCGAACATAGCTAGATTTACATCATTTACTATTGGCCAAACCACAGAATCTGAGCGGGGTATGAGCCTGAAATTCGGATCGTCAAGTCCTGGAGTTCGGAATTAGAACAATGACGAAAGTCGTACAGAGTTGGATTAGTGATGAGCCCCACGGGGAATCAATCTTCCTCGTGGATGGTTATTTTGGCCTGCTCAGCGACTGGTAGTGGGGTAAGAGGCTCAGGAACATTGAGCACATTCTGCGATTCTGACTCCTTCGGAGCTTCAAACGGTTCGGAACCTTCATCCGATTCGTCGCCATTTTCTTCTCCGGGCCTCTTGAACACGAGCTCCTTGCCGTTGACGAGGCGCCGTTTCTTGAGTGGTGCCTCTGAAGCCTGAGTCGTCCCTGAAACCCCATCCGTCCTCCTAGCGTCCTCAGATTTCCCGCGTCCTTGTTTTGCTCTATCTTTTTTCTTCTGGCGTTTAGCTCTGTTTTTGGCCGTCTTAGCCTCGGCAGCGTCCTCTGCTTCCTTGCGTTTACGCTCGAACTCAGCAGTGAGAGCTTCCTAGGCTTGAATCAGTACAATTGGATAGAATGAGAAAACAGGGCGCACTTTCTGTGCCTCTTCATCCATTAGTTTGATCCTTTCATATTCTCTGCGTCTGCTGGCTTTGTATACATGGAATTCGCCGCTACCAGCACCCGCACTTGAACCCTGCACGTTCTTCATCATCTCGCGTGCAGGGCGTACGGATTTTTCTTTCGGAGGGGGAGGGACATAGGCAGGCTTTGCAGGGTCTTTGAGCAGTCTATCCAGTTGTGCCTTCTGTTTCTCGACAGCCGAGAGAGCATGGCGAGGCGCAGGAGTTGAGGTAGAAGAGGATGGTGTAGGAGTAGAAGACATTCCGTCGCGTCGTCACGTCACTTTGGTCACAAAATAAAGCTGAGGGTGGTGTCTAAAGAGATTCTGGTGGCAGGCGCTGAGCAAATACATTCATGAATATAGATGTAGGACAGTACGAGTCGGATTTCAGCTTAAGCGCACAGAGAGGCTTGAATGGCCTGGATGATGGCTACTAACAGGCGCTTAATTTAGCTAGCACCTCAGCTTGATCGCTTGGATCAACCCTCAGTATTGCGACTGCGCAACCCATGCTTTCTCATTAACGCATGTGCATGATCTATGACGTCCATAGACAAAGCGAATAGTGGATATCGCGGCTCTGCGGACCCTTATCAACTCGAGCGATTGGCCGAAGAACTCGCTTCTCGCGAAACGGATGGACAATTGCATCTTCATAATGTCGACGCGTTGGGAACGGACCTCCCAGACTATGGACCTCTTTCACATAACAACCCTCTTCTTACCGGAGCTGAGTTCAATATAGAAGAGTTCCTCCTCTCTCGGGCGCGTGCGACTCTTCCAGAACTGCGAACAGAGCTGCGTGATTACCTGGCGACATTAAAGGAGGAGCTAGTGCAGCTCATCAACAATGACTACGAGGCATTCATCAGTTTGAGTACTGATCTCAGAAGCGAAGGCTCGAAGCTGAAAAGGATGCGAGTTCCGCTGGGCGATCTGCGGAGTCGGGTCCAGGTGCGTCGGTTCCCATTATTGCTATTGCAGTGCTCAAAAACGGACAGGAGTCCCGATCAGAACTACAGTTGATACAGGATAACATCCAGGAGAAGCTCGATAAACGTGCTGCTCTTCGGGAAGAAAAGGTGCGAGCACTTGCATTGGATTCTTCATACGAAACTCATCGTCTTTCAGGCTCTTTTACATCTGCTTCTCAAGATATCAGAGTCTGTAACACGCCTGGAGTCCTTGCTCCTAATCGCTTCCCCAGAACAAGAAGATGGCTTCACTGGGACCAACACTCCAGGAGGGCCGAGCCAGGAAGATACGGGCGAGGAAAAGTACGCCATCTTCTCCCTGGAAACAGTGTGGTGCTAACTCAAGATCACAGAGGCAGGAGCAATCGAGCAAAGCACATCGCTCGAGTGGCGGCGGAGTACATGCAATTATTGTATCATGCATCTAAAGCACGGGAAGAAAATTGCGCATATGTGGACGAGTTACAATGGGTTTGTGAGATATTCCTGCGGTATTGTAGCAACTCGTTCACTGAAAGCCGTTCATTCAGCGCATAGATCGCATACAGTCAACGTTATCATCGGATCTGGATCATCTTTTCGGTGCTCTGTTGACAAACATGCGAGATAACAAGGCCGATGGACGTCTATCAGAAATCGAACGGTCAAAGTTCCTCGTGGACCTCAAAGAGTGCCTTCGCACTTATGACATCCTTGGTTTATGGCGCGATGCGGAAGATGTGTTGAGACGAGAAGTAGTCAGGCCTTTCCTAAGGAAGGTGGGTATGCCCTTTTCTGGTTGCATTTATTTCTTCTCAAAGGCTGTAGACCGTCTATCACAATGCCCTAGGAGTACCACAGTCTCCCCTAGTCCCAAAAACACCGCTCCAGCCTACTCTACTTGATCTTGCTCCATCTACAGGATTCCCTCTTCGAACACCATATACCCCCTTCACCGCATTTGCGTCCCACCAAGATTCCTCCTCCTCGTCATCTCACATGCCTGCGCAACTCACTACGCCACACGCTCTTTTGCCGGAAGAAGGAGACAATCCGCTTGCTTATGTCTACAACCAGATCTTGCGCTTTATCTCCCGTGATGTCAAGGACATCATGGAAGTAGCAGATAAGGTCTCGAACAGAAAGGCACCGAAAGAGAAGTTGCCGAGTAATGGAATTCCGGAGCCAGAGGATGACATGACAGGCTTCCAGATATTCGCTCATGTCGTTTGGGAGGAGGTTGCTACCGCAATCATCAACGACATTGGAGACTCAGTTTTCGCGGCGGGGCGACCGAATGATCTCAGAAAGGTGAGTATCGTGCGCTGCAGCTTGAAATTACTCTTAACAATACCTAGAACTTTGATACCACGCAAAACTTTATCCGATGCCTCGAGCTCTATGCACCTTCGGCTCAAGCTATTCATGTTATGAGAAAACATGAGCTTTATCGTGACTTTGACCGGAGATGGCAACTTCCCGTTTATTTCCAGCTCCGTTGGAAGGAAATCGTGGTTGATCTTGAGGAAGCATTCCACGAAGTTCGTATCGAGCCTTCTGCAACCAAAGGTAGTTTTTCGTGCTTTCAAATCGTGCATATATTCAACTTTTCATAGATAAATCCACGTTCATGCTGAGCCAAACCTCGGCGCTCTGGAAGGCAATAACCTTGTGCTGGAGCCCTGAAGTCCTGATCCCAGAGTTGAGTCATCGATTTTGGCGACTTTCACTACAGGTATGTACCGCTCAGACAATAGATCATGCGCTGATCGATCACTACAGCTTTTGAGCAGATATGCTGCCTGGCTCCATTCTGTCTACGCCACAATTGGCGAGGGTAGCGCGACAGCTCGTCTGGTTGCCTCAGCTAACACAGCCTCAGAAGCTTCATCTGCAGAGTCTGTAGCCGCAGATGAGATACTTTTACGACAATACGCTGCCATTATTAGCGACCTTAAACTACTCGAGAACAAGATTGACAATCTATGGCAACAAGAAATCAGCCTGATCCTCCCTCCAGAAATCTTAGAGACCACCGATGATGGCGGACCTCGAGGTGATTCCTCCAATGCAAGCACTCTTTATGTCCCTACTAATACCTTTCCAGATGTCTTGAAGCAAGCGCTCTCGAAATCAACTATGATTACCCAGCCAGCCTCCACCCAGATCGTGGCCATCTTGACTAAACGCTCTTGTGAGGCACTACTACCTGTCCGATCGATTCCTTCCCAGTTCCGCGCCATGTCGAATAAACGACTTCCTACGGAGCCCAGCTACTTCGTTCAGACTATCTTCCGCTCTGTTAAAGCCTTCTTCGCCATTGGAGCTTCTGATGGCCCAGGTAAGGCCCTGAAGGATGTATACTCCAAAGAGTTCTCTCAGGAGATTTTCGATAACGTTGCTCAAAAGTAAGGTGCACACACAGACACACACATCTTAAACGCTCATTTACGTTGTACTTATCCAGGTACATCTCATATTTAGCTGCCATGAAGAAAACAGAGGAATCGCTCAGAAGACTCAAAAAGGGTAAAAAGTCAACGTTTTCACTTTTTGGCACTGCTCAGGCAGATGATGGCCGTGATGAAGAACGTATACGTACACAGATGATCTTAGATGTTGAGGCTTTTGGTAAAGAAGCGCAGTCTCTTGGGATTGAATTAGAGAAGAATGAGCACTATGGCGCATTGAAAGATGTTGTCTTGACTCATGATCGTAAGTCCTGGCACCAGGTTACAACTCAAGCGCTGACTAGCGAACCGTAGAAGATGATGTGTAACGGCTTTGACATCTGCGATTGCTTCGTCGGCGTTGGGTCTAGTACCACACAGTATTGTTTCGTCTGTAGGGAGAGCCTGAAATATAACATCGATATAGCGCCCCATGGGTTATGTCATTGGATAGCAAATGTCGCAGCTTGGGATGCGGAGAGTAGTCATCGCTTCGATTCATAATCTAGACTATTCAGCAGTGGTATACGCTCTGTGCGGATCTGTAATGTATCCAAGTTTTGCCACTGCTCTCAGGTTGCCCTTGGGATTTTCCCGGATTCTGATATCATTCGCCATGTCCAGATCCCAGCACCCACCAGGCCTTAACCCGTGATAAACGGTGGGAGATTGCAGTGCAGACGGGACTTTTAGAGGATCGGATTGCTATTATCTGAATTGCAAAGTTACGGGGCACAAACGATTGGTTAGGCCAGGCCTGATTCTACTTCAATGATGGTTTCCCAAACACTGCAATGGTATATATATATATATATATATATGTAATAATGGTCCAGACATGGTAATCCTAGTCCGCATAACACTGAGAGTGATATGCTTTCCCTGTCCGTGATACAACAATTTGAAGAGCCGTAATCTCTGTCGCTTTGTTTGGTGTAGTCGGACTTTGTCCGGAGGGTTGTTTCGACAATGGGTTGCGGCATTTAATACAGAGTCCACGCTCTAATGTCCATCCCCGAGCCTTCTGCCGAGTCAAGTGAGCCATCGTATCAAACAGATCTTGCTCCACGAGTTGTTTGGTCATGGTCAGCATATCCTGATCTGAGCGGTATGACTCCAGCATGCCGGTAAGGATCGTGCGGAATTCATCGTAATGAGAATGCACCGTCGAGGTAGTAGAGTTTGCGAGCCGCTTGAATAGGCTTGGGAAAGATACCACTGAGGTGGAGGTGATTGACACGAGTGCGCCGAATGTTGTTTGAACCAATGATCGAAGGTCGGATAAGTATCTGTGCTTTGTCTCTTCATCTACCGCGGATGCTCCAGAAGTTTGGCAAGCAGACACAAGTTGCACTACATTGATCTGGCTGTTGAGCAGCGTGAACCAAATATCCTCCAAAGGCACATCGACATCCAAAGACTTGCGTGATCGGCGTAAACAAATATCGACACCTCTTTGTCCTAATACACGTAACGAACCCAACAACTGTTCGACCCCGTCTTGTGAGTCCGTTGCGGAGGGCTCTCGGAAAGCTTCTACAATCTGCAAGGCTAGATCTCGCTGATAGCCTACAGCTTTGTGGAGTGCTTCCTGTGGTTGACCTTGAGCATCGTAAGCCCAAATCACAGCGTCGTGGACCTGATTGGATTCGCATATACGTATGACGTCATCCCATTCCAGGAAGTCGGAGGGCAACGATTCGAGTACGGTGACGGTTTCTCGAGGATGAAAACGGCATTGAAGGTCTATGTACATGTGGCGAAGCTGAGAGGGAGCTGATAGTGGGGAAGGAGTGACTACAACGTCACCGGACTTTGTGGGTGATAGAAGAGCCTGAAGGTACATGAATCGTTTATCGTCTGTTTGTGCATCGTCTAGAATCTTCAGAGCGGTTTCATGAAGCTGAGGTAGATATTTCTGTAGCAATGAAGCCGTGTCTTGAACTCCAAGCTCCAGCAGACGCGATAAAGTATCCTCCACAGTCGATGCCAGGGTCGAAGGTAAAACCCGCTTATTCATCTGCATTCCCGTGGTTAGCACCTCATCGAGCTTCTCAAACACGGTATGCGGCTGCATATCGGGGTCATCGAGATAAGTCAAGAATAACAAGTCCCAGCGACGGTCCCTGCTATGCCATGTCCGGAGGATCCTGTAGAACCCAGCATGCTCGAACAATGCGATGACATCTTCGTTGTCGTGCGGATGATAAGCTGACAGTAGATACTCTACAGCTAGCTGTCGGTCCTCTCTATTTTCGGGTTTGCCCTCCGATGAGAGGTGTACGAGGGTCTTGTGTAGAATGCTAGGTGCCAGCACTTCTGAGAGGAATTTCGGGTATTTGGGGGCATTACGAGCGATGAAGATGTGCACAAATGTCGCATCCTCAGAGGAAAGCGAAGGGATGAGTTCAAGGAGAATCCGCACAATAATAAGCCTGTTGATATTTTTCTGCGTTTCGTCGTGCAGGTAAGCGTCCTCGAACGCAATATCGAGCGAATGGAGGAACGACTCTGCATCCCACTGTAGGAGTTGCCGTACGTAAGGATAAGTGGGTTCAATCCCTCCCTCTTCATCGGAAGTCAGAATGAGTTTTCCGCCTTCCCCCGGTGGCCACACGCTTGAGCGTCCATAGAACAGGAACGTGTAGATGTCCTTTTTGGCCTGGAATGCTTCCTCCTCTGGCAAAGGTTCTCCGCTAGGATATGTCAACCCGTAAAGGACATGTGCGAGGTAGGGGTAAACCTTGTACGAGTTCAGAATCAAGGGTTCCAAGCTGGTCTCTCCTTCCACGTTGTCCTCTTCGCCACTCCCATTCTCGGCCTTTGTCCGTCGAAATATCAGCACTCGACGAATGAGTCCAAGAAGTTCGACAATAGGTGCAACGTAATCCTTCAGTGCACGGGTATAGACGTATATCAGAGCATCATAGAGATGATGTTTCTGACACAGCTGAATAGCTTGATTGATGTCCAAGCATTCTGGGTCAATGTGCCATATAACGCGTTCTACGAGATCCGGTCGCCCGTCCTCCTCGTGTAGACTGATAAGCCTCTGCGTTATCCGCGGTGGGACGTATCGAATCTCGTTATCCAGCATGAAGGGTTCCAGATGTCGTAAGTAGATCGCTGATATACCGTTATCGTCGTACTTCTGGAATAACTCCTCGAACAAGAACTCTGTATCGTCCAACGCAATACATGCATGGCAACAACTCGTGACAAGGCTCTCAAATAGAGCTGTCCTGTCTACGCCTCGTCCATCTGGTGTGACGTGTGTTGAGTCGGTCATGCGCTCTTCAGAGAATGCATAGCGAGCGGATGCCACCATCAAGTCTTGCAGTTTGTCTCCTATCACTTGTTTTCGGGAATCTGTGTCTGTGGGAAGGCCATTCCGGTTTCCAGGTGCTTCGTCGAGGTAGTATGACCGTGCCAGTTCGATGGCACTGAGGAAATCGCCATCTTCGACTAGTGACAATATTCTATCTGCCCAAGTCAAGAGAGTGCCAACGCGAATATCACTGCGACCCTTTGAAGACATCAGGACCTGTCTGAAGATATTGTACACGACGGCAGCTCACCAGCAGGAAGATTTTGCCTTTGTATATGCGCATACTATGAGCAACATCTTTCACAGAGTCTTGATAGTTGACTTTCCCGTTCACCGTGTGGCCAATTGTCGGGGACATAAGTGTGGATACATCAAACTGGACCTGTTCAATCATCTTGGATGCATGGAGGTCATAAACTCCCATTTGATTCGCTGTAAGAATAACTAATTGCTTTATCATAGTCAGTTTTACGCTCATTGAGGGATGGTGAAAAGAAAGCTCACCTGAGGGTTCAGCCATTGCAAACCCAAGATTTCATCCTCGGCACTCCACGAAAGCACATCTCTATAATCAACAGCACCAACTTCCACCTCCCTCTCCTTCCCCGTCTTGGCATTCTTCAACACCTGCTTAACCTTGACTTCCTCAATCCTAATAACTTTCAATACATCTCCCCACGAAAACGCCAAAACAGGAGGCGTAGGCGTTCCCTGCTCCTCGACTTTGTTCTTCCCTTTCCCCTTGCCATTAGTTTTCACCGGCTCTAGCCCATCCGATCCATCTGTATCCCCAAAGACACTGGGGAACCAAGCCAAAGTGCCTCTCCACTTCACCTGAGATCTCCACGACCCGCCCTCCTCCAACCCTCTTGAAACCTTGAACCAAGTCTTCGGACTAGGTTTCAATCCAACCACGACCAATTTTGTCGGAGTCAATATCGAAACAAGGCTATACGCGTCCGTAACATGCGGCGAAGTACCCAAAGGCAAAGGTGACATTGAAAGAATGGTATATCGAGGGTTCCGTTGTTTGATAGTATGTGTTCCACCTGCACGGGGCGGCTGTATCGTAGCTGTAGAGGGAGTGGATTGTGGGTCAGGGTATCGACCTAGGATACGAAGAATGTCTGTAGCTTCGACAAATAGGACTTTTCCTAGAGAGTGGTAGAATGCTAGACCGTATATATCGGCTGAGACGATTGCGGTGTGGCGTCCTGCGACGAAGCCTATACTGATGATACGAGAACCTTGTATGTGACCTTCTTTTCTGCCAGAGTAGACGAGGGAGAGAGAGGTAGGTGATACGGTGCGGATGGGTGTTGTTGGGTTTTCGAGGTTGTAGATTTGGATGTAGCCTGTTGAATAGCCTGCTGCTACGCATGTGTGGTCGTGTGAGAGTGCGAGTGCTGTTACTGCACCAAGGCGGTTTTCTTTAAATTCCATTAGTTTTGTCTTTACGACCATGAAATAGAGGGCATACTTACCAGGCGAATCTTCTCCACATACACACTTCAAAACTTGCCTGAAATCATAGACAAGAATCTTCCCATCCGACGTGCCAATACACACATAGCCATTCGCAGCCAACACGGTAGGCGTCTCAAACCCTTTAGCACCAAGCACCGTCATCGCTTTCTTCAGCGCACTACTCGCATAGACCTCTTTGCTTATAGAATGTAGATTCGTCCATCGGAATACTTCCTGTTCCACGCTCTTTATCACAGCATTGACAACGTCATCACCACGATGACTGAGGTGTTGTTGCGAATTTGAGCTGAGGTTCGGAGAGCGCGTAGGTGAGTGGGAGGAATGAGTGTTGGAGAAGGAGGATACGCGGGATAGGGTATGTGAAGATGACGTGTTGAGTAACTGAGAAGGGGATGGAGCGTAATGGAAGTTTGTTAATGAAGTTGTGAATGATATTTCTGGCGTTCGTGAGGGTGGCAGATGAGGTGAATGCGAGCGAAGACGAGATACGTTTGGATGTAGGAACGGTTTCGCGATCTTCGACGAGGCTTTTCTCGGAACGGGCGCAGAGACTTGAAGTTGTTTCGTTGATGCATCCGTTTGAACCGAGATTCCAGAGTCCGTGCGAGGTAACTGCGTTTCTTCTGGCTACACCCTTTCTCATTCACTTCGCATACTAGCTATGTCATTGGAATACTCACCGGATGAGCCTCCTCATTGTCCACTACCACCTTCGGTACTTCCACGTCCTCTTCATCCGTCATATCATCCTGCCCTAGAATCTCCCGCATTCGGGCTTTATAGTTCGACGCGGCAGTACCCTCCGCAGCATCAACGCCAGTATACAAAAACCCTTCCTCAACATCTTCATCATCACTATCCAACTTGAACTCATTACCATCCTCCTCTTCATCATCATCACCATCCAGGATCTCCTCCATACGAGAAGAATAATCTCCCCCCGCTAAGAAACTATCTTCAGCCTTGTCGTTATTATGTCCGACATCATCTTCGTCCGAGTCGGAGAAACGTAGTTCGTGTGATTCGCTCGGATATATGAATGGTGAATTGTTGCCGCTGGAAGACATGTAGTGAATCTTGGGAGATTAAATGGACACGGTTTCACGGTGGAATGTCATGAATGTGAACGCGGGTATATGACGGGCGGTACAAAATTGGAAATCAAAGCAGTGACGCATGTTCGAGCTTATTGTGTTGCAACGCCCTTGCCAAACATTGATCTATTAATAGATTTAATAGCATTCCGTTCCGAAGGATCCCAGGCCATTAAGCAGCCCGCCATGGGCGCGGGCACACATTCAATTTTTTGACATCTAGCGCATACAAAAGACTCGTCCAGGGCGAGATTAGATCGACGTGGAATAAAATATAATAATACACAATAGCAATATTACGAAGAAAAAGAAAACAAGAACCCAATCCTGAGAAGAAAAACATGATAGCACACAAAGGGGCAGACGGAACGGAAATAACGTAGCAAGTCCGTGCTAACTAGTAATCATTGACCGTCTCTCTCGTTCTCTCGTCTTGGCGGCACCGGGACCAAATCTCTCCTGGAAACCAATCAGCTCTTCCATCAACTCTTCCATCATCTTCATTGTCGACATGGGTTTTCCATCATCGCTCTTCCACAAAGTATTTGTGGACGCCGAAGCAGCCCTGATCATCGCGGGCGCAGCCAAGGAATCCTGCTCAGAATCCGCTGCAGATTTACTCTGACCCGTGTTCTGGTTCTGCAAAGAGCCATCAACTGCCATCGCTGCGTCATCATCAGCCCCACCGCTGTCCTTCCCTGATGCTTCCGCCTCCTGTTTGAGCGCCTTTTCGAGGGCCTCTCTCCGCCGTTCGCGATCTAGCGCGTTTGCCTGTTCTCGACCAACCCACTCGACCAAGGCCCGCACCCGTTTATTCATATCTCCAACGCTCGTCCGTTTACTCGGCCACTTGACCTTTACCCCCCGCTCCATGGTGCGTTCCATGCTTTCCCCCCTGCCACCTGTCGTGCCGCTGCCAGATTGGATTTCCAGGGGCTGTGGCACGTTTGTTGGTAGCATCTCCTCGAGATGCGCAAGATAGTCTGGGAGACCCCAGGAAGTGAATAATGGCTGCTGTGAAACCGCATAGGCATGGGAATTTCGATACGCCCGTGTCGATTCTAAGGCGGAATTGCCCTGTCCGGTTGTATTAGATTGACCTCTGCGCGAGACCGATTCATGGCTCATGTTGCTATTGCCATGAGAGTTTGAGTGTGAGATGGGTGGCCGTTTGGCGGTACCAGACCCTTTGGCGCGACTGTTGCCGCCTTGACGCTTCGTCGTGGTCGTGGTTGAGGTTGTGGTGGCAGGCTGCGTTGCTGGAAAGAAAGTCACGTGAGCAATCTGGAAGTCAATGAAATAGAGGCATCCCTACAATCGTCTCCGTCAAGGGGTGCAGGCGCATCAGTTACGCTGGAAGCCGGGGCGGCTCTGCGACCAAGCCGCTTGCCAGCATTAGCGGATTTTTTAGGGACCGGTGGCGCGTTAAATTTAGGTGGAGGGGAGGGTGGTCGAGGATTGGATGGGGGCTGCTGATCGGACGCACTGGAAGCGGACCTGGTACGCTTCTTGCTTGTCCTGAGGGGCCATGAGCCTGCGCATGGTTGTGGGAGAGGGAATTCCTTCTCCATGTGTTCCGACTGATAGAAAGCGTTGGTGATTGGCTCATTCCTCTTTCTAGAGCATTACAGTAGGGAACTCACATAATTCCGGAAATGAATCGTTCTGCCGGTCGTTGTGATCAGCTCGATATGGGCAGGCGTGAGTAGCTGCGGTAATCTCGCTACTTCACCATATCGCTTCAGTCGCTGAGGATTGCCGCTTGTGCTGACCACGACAACGCCCTGAGAGCGAGCCCATAGCAGAAGGACTGTTGCCTCGTCGATTGGTTCGCCTGATTCTTTGGAGAGTCGAGTGGCGATATTCGTCAGGACAGGCTTCAATGGACCACCAGTGGGGTGGCGTAATAACGGTGTCAGAGTGCCATAGGATTGTGTTACAATTCCGTGCTTTTTCTGGAGTTCCAGTACAGGCTCAAGGTGAGCGAGAACGTATGGGTGGAACTCAAGCTAGTATAACATGAGATACAACATGAATCAATGAACGTGATTCAAGTATGGTACTGTTAGCCATACCTGGTTAGCAGCAGGTTTGTGTTTGGCGCCATCAAGAATCGCCTCTAGATCTTGAGGTCGGAAATTGCTGACGCCGATGCTTTTGAGTTTTCCTTCGTCCTTGAGATCTTCGAAGATCTGCCACATTTTCTTTAGGTCTCCAGGCGCTGCAATAAATGGGTTGTGGATCAAGTAGAGGTCGGGGATAAAGCCAAGCCTCTCCAGAGACCCCTCAATACGACTGCGAACTTCGTCCAGTGGAACTGTCTGATCATCAGCGTCCCAGGACACTGATTAATCATTAAAGACATCATCAATCAGCGAGCGTTAGGGAAGAGTCAGGTACACACATACACTTTGACGTCACATAGACTTGATCCACGCCCGCGCGTTTAATCGCCTCACCGGTTTCGCGTTCGGCTTTGTACAACTGAGCAGTATCGATGTGATTTATGCCGTTCTGGATGGCGAGTGTAGTCTTCTGTAATGCATCGTCACTGCCGTTGACTCCAGTTCCATTTCCCCAAGCAAACCAAGGCATTGAAGTGCCATCGAGTAACTGAAACGATTCGATCGACATAATGGAGCTAGAAGATGAGTTGATGGTCGGAGATGAGCAGAAGCGATAAGCGAGGGATCAACGAGTTGATTATCTTGATCATTTCCCACATCCCACGAAGTAAGGCAATCACAGGTTTAGTTCCCCTTAGCCTTAAGCTCAGCCACTGCCAGGACTCAAGCATATGGTATCTAAACGTCGACGTCCGCCACCTTTTCTCTCAAACAACCACATAGATGATCAATAACAGAGATCTACGACAGAGTAGCATATAAACCTAGGCCAAGGTCTAGGCTCTAGGCAAAGTAGCGGGAATCCCGGGGTCATAAGTCGGTTTAAGATCCACCCTGAACATTGTGTCCACAAGGACCATGGTTACGATCGACAGTAAAGGTATATGCAGTATCAGATACCGCCCCAAATCCGCCCTAATATTGTGAATTGAATAAGCACACCAAATCTGAGAAAGAGTCTCGACTTACGAGAATACACTTGGAACCGATATCTTCCAAAACGGTCTTGCAGTTTGCATTGCTAGGTGAGACACCCTGGTTGTAAGTGTTATACGCGATGAAGTCGCCTATTTATCAAAGATAGATGGCTTGTGAGGGAAAATACCAGCCAAGAAGGATAAAACTTACAGCGATCGCCTCCCGGTAAATTGAAGCAACGACTAGTGGCGTCACCGATACGAACCTGATATTTCTATGTCAGGATATCTGCCTCGTTTCAATATGTTAGAGGCTTCTCACAGGAGTTTGAGTCAAAGAAGCATCATTGCAGAACGTATTGATGAATTGACAACAATCGTTGATAGGCCCTGCACCAACTCCGTTAAGGCCTTTGTAGCAGGTGCGAGGGCCTTGTGCCATTGTGACTGCTAATAGGGTGGCCATGAAGACCTGCGAGTTAGTTGTGCGGTTAGCCTCCAGACCATCCTGTAACGCCGATGATTAAGAGACATACTGTTTTGAAGAACATATTGAATAGCAGGTAACAAGCTTAGAAAAGGGCTTTACGGGGTGTAAGCGAGTGAGTTGGGTTGTTGAGATTTTCTGCAAGTTCGAAAAGATTATATACGTTTTTGAGCACCTCGATGAGTACGGAGAGACTCGGAGAGTCCGGACAACACCTAAATATCATAGTATAGCAATATAGTGAAGCTCACCGATGGTGTCCACCGAGACAAGACGGGTTCACGTTTGGACCTATGATGGCCGCAAAGTCATAGCATTAAGCGCTCTCACACTCGCCTATCAGAACACAGAAACAGCCCATTGTTGAAGGCAGGCGTAAGCAGAAAGTACTAGTATTGAATGAATTACCTGTCCTATTCAACAAAACATTATCCACGATCGCCGAGTACATTGATACTGTCACATTGAATTTCGATCACGCCTGCGCTTTGATGAGGAAGATTTTACCTATTACTATTGACTTCTAGGATCATAGTCATTCATTGAGACGGTAAGAAGTCATATCAGAACAGTCGGATATGTGTCCCATCATTGAGCCAATCATCAGGCCCAGGCCGACGTTACCTAACTAACTATCAGCAGTTTTTGGGGGGCCGAAGACAACGGCGAGGTCTGTCTGGCCACCGAGGCTGGCATTAGCTCCAACGAGAATCCCTTGTATGGGCATATAGCCGCTCTGCTTTGATCCGCGGTCTCCCAGCTTCCCGGAGTGTAAGGCTATAACCTCGAGAAAGAGCTTTATACTCTTCAGCTTTTTCACCATAAATGTCTTTCTCAGAGATCCCACGCATGTATCCCCGGCAGTACTGCCCCTGATATGACATCCTAAGGACGTAAATTTAATTGAAAAATATCCTCGAGCCAAGAGCTGAAACTCCCGGGACTAAGATCGCTCAAGCGCTCAAGGCCTATAGCCAGCCTGGAAATTATGTGCACAAAGACCACGATTACGGTCAATTGTAAGGTGTACACCCCACTTTCTGAGACCCTAGAACTTGGAGTTTGCCTCACTGCCAGAGCTAGAGGTTCATCCATTTGTACCTGTCACTCGTCTAAGTTATCAAAGATACTCGAGAGTCCCCGAGAGGCATGCCACATTTGATGCTCAGATGCAACGGGGATCCTTAAGGACCGAAAGTGCTTCTAGCGTTTAGTCCGAGTCCCGTCCTCTGTCATCGACTTGCATATGGCTCCCACAACAGTTTTTATGACATGGAAGCGAGAAGAACATAAGAGCGTGGTATTCCTTGATTGGAATAAATACAAAAAAAGTAATAATTACAATTTTCATTGGCAGCTCACCGAAATCAAGTTTCTCGCTGAACACTCCCTCAACCACGGAGCGGAAGGGGAGGAATATTTTATCCAGTCTTCATCGACATCTGTCTTCCCGTGGTATTCATCGATTGAACTTTTCATTCGTTCAATTCGTTCCTCCGTGCTTTTTTTCGCCTTTTGTCGACCCATTTTACGCGTTATGGGGTTCAGGTTGAAATAACGTCCGTGTAGTCCCCATTGTAGAGGTTATCTCAGCCGAGTTGTGTTCGCGTCCCGACGAGTTGATCATCATGATCATTTCCCACATCCCACGAAGTAAGGCCATGACTCCGAACATCCTTGGTATTTATATGAAATAATTCTAAGCTATGCGGTCCGAGAACATGAGGGTGTCAAGCTACTTAAGGAAACGTCTAGTAAGCGGAGTCGAAATTTGAATTCTCGGTGCTACTCTGGAACAGAATATGCACACAAAAGTCCTGAGCGTACCATATGATGACGAGAGATATCTAAGTTAACAAGGAGAAAGACAAGGCCCGAGCCGAACAAGGATAGAAAATATGGAAATCTCAAGCTCACCGAGGATATTCAACAGACTATAAAATCCTGAGGCTATCTACCTAGTGCGTGGCTAGCGGCAAGATAATTCATCGCAGGAAACCCCCTTGGTTAGATAGCAGAGGTGGCGGTTTTGGTCTATGAGCTGTGGCAACAGGCGCTCCGAGGTAGGGTGTGATCCGAGTTTGATCGTTGGTGATGGGTGTTGGATGCGAGATCGCGAGCAGACAACTGCCCATCTCCACAGTATCTGAACGCGGAAGTCCGCCACGTTCCCTAAAACAACCACATATATAATCAATAACATGAAACCTCCGACAGCATAACTCAAAAATCTAGGCTCTAAGCAGAGTAACAAGAAACCCCAAGGTCGTACTAATAAGTGAGTTTAAGATCCACCCTGAACATCGTGTCCACAAGAACCATGGTTACGATCGACGGTAAAGGTATATGCAGTATCGGATACAGCGCCGAAACCACCCTAATATTGTGAATTGAATAAGCACCCCGAATTTAATCAAAAGTCTTGACTTACGAGGATACACTTGGAACCGATATCTTCCAAAACGATCTTGCAGCTCTTAATGCTAGGTGACACAGCTTGGTTGTAAGTGTTATACGCGATGAAATCGCCTATTTATCATAGATAGATGCTTTGTGAGGAGAAATACCAGCCAAGAAGGGCAAGACTTACAGCGATCGCCTCCTGGCAAATTGAAGCAACGACTAGTGGCGTCACCAATACGAACCTAATCGCTTTCGTCAGTGTATGTGCCTTGTTTATAATATTCTTGAGGCTTCTCACAGGGGTTTGAGTCAAAGAAGCATCATTGCAGAACGTATTGATGAATTGACAACAATCGTTGATAGGCCCTGCACCAACTCCGTTAAGGCCTTTGTAGCAGGTGCGAGGTCCTTGTGCCATTGTGACCGCCAACAGGGTGGCCATGAAGACCTGTGAGTTAGTTGTGCGGTTAGCCTACAAGGTCATCTTGTGACACCGATGACTGAGAGACATACTGTTTTGAAGAACATGTTGAATATGAAGTAACAAGTTCAAAGCAGGGCTTCACGGGGTGCAAGAGAGTGAGTTGGGTTGTTGAGATTTTCTGCAAGTTCGAAGAGATTATATACGTTTTTGAGCACCTCGATGAGTGCGAAGAAGCTCGGAGACTCCGGACAATACCTAGCTATCATAGTATAGCAATTCGGTGAAGGACACCCATGGCGTCCACCGAGACGAGACGCGTTCACATTTAGACCTATGATGGCCGCAAAGTCAGAGCCCTAAGCGCTCTCATACACGCCTATCAGAACACAAAAAACAGCTCAGGTTAAAGGCAGGCGTAAGCAGAAAGTACTGGTATTGAATGGCTTACCTGTGTTATTCAATAAAACATTATTCACGATCACCGAGTGCAACGAAACTGTATTGAATTTCAATCACACCGCAACTTTGATGAGGAAATTTTCGTCCGAGCACTGCTATTAACCTCTAGGATCTCGGCCATTCTTGTGAGGGTATGAAGTCATGTCAGAAAAGTCAGATGGCCTCCGTGGATTGCGCTCTGAGAACTTGCCATTATAAGTCCGACCCTTGATTCGATCATCAGACCGACGGTACTCAATGCTGCCAAACTACTATCAGCAACTCTTATAAGACCGAAGACAGCGGCAAGACGCTGATGGACTCCTACCAGGTCACCAAGGCCGACATAAGTCTGGTCCGATGCCAACCATAATTGCTTGTACGGCGTATGGCTGCTCTGTGTTGTTCCGCGGGTTCCCAAGCCACGAACTACTTTCGACATATAACCTTGAGAGAGCTGTATATTCGCGAGCTTTTTCGTCAAAAATTGCTTTTATTTTTTTGTCAAGTGAAATAACTCATATACCTAATTCATCGGCGATAAACAGAATGCCCCTTACTGTTATTTAGCTCCCATGATAGGATAATCTTAGTTTCTTCAGTATGTCAGTGCCAAACAAATCATATTCTTCACCAGGGTGAGGGTGCTGCTACCGAAAAGTATTAAGACCGAGTCCCTGTGCCCGACTATTCGGTATAGAAAATACGAGAACTTGAGCAATAACCATCAGAAATAACTCACAAGATACTTCATGCGAGGAGGTGAGTTTGGGTGGCTGAGCGTTCCCTCCAGGCAGGTTGAAATCCGTGGAGGGCATTTTGATAGAGGTTCCAAATCATCCGAGGTGTGAATCAGGTACGACGCCGCCTTGGATCATATTCTACGGGGATCTTTTGTGACCGTAGAATATACGGTTTGCCTCGTTGTCGTGATGCTCAAATTCGACGGAGTTCTTTGAGGACCGGAAGTACTTCTAGCGTTAAATTCGAGTCCCGCCATCGTGATCGTCGACCGCATATGGTTCCCACAACGGTTTCTATGGCACGGACGCGAGAAAAACATAAGAGCGTGGCATTCCTGGACTGGAATAAATACAAAAAACAAACGAAATGTAATAATTACAACTTTTCAATCGACAGCTCGATCAAAACAAGTTTCTCGTTGAACGCTCCCTCAACCGCGGAGCGGAAGGGGAGGAATATTTTATCCAATCTTTATCGACATCTGTCTTCCCGCGGTATTCATCGATCGAACTTTTCATTTGTTCAATTCGTTCCTCCGCGCTTTTGTCGCCTTTTGTCGACACTTTACGCGTTATGGGGTTCAGGAGAACAACGTCCGTGTAGTCCCCATTGCGGAGGTTATCTCAGCAGAGTTGAGCTCGCGTCCCGCTAGCATGTACACCACACGTAATTCCTGGATAAATACAAACAAAAAAGTCATTCCAGCAAGATCAGCAATATACGATATTGTACATCGCATTGGGTTATGCGATGTAGTACATCTCTCGAAAGTGAAAGGGTGGAGGAAGGTAGGGAAAGTTGAACGCACCTCGAAACTGTGTTGAGCGAATTCGGGGCGAGTGGTTATGCTTTGTAAATCGTCTGATGGTGGATATTTGTGACCTTTCTGATAGGCGTAGTACCGTAACTCCTAAACACCAAATCCCCTCATCATGAGATCACAAGCTTAAAAAAGCAGACCCAAGACAACACACCTCAGGGCTCCACCAAGTATACGGCTCCGTACAACAAATAGTATGAAACGTCTCTCCCGCAACCCTCTCGCCCTTGAACTCCTGCGTAGGAGGAATATCCGCAGGATTAGGCTTCTTTCCATTAACCAGTCCCACTGATGAGCTGCTACGACCGCCGGTAGTGATAATACTAAGCGTAGATTCCTTCGGCCGACCGGCCAAGATAGGATCATGTTCGGATATGGGCTTGAATAGGGGCGGTAGACCGAGTGCTGAACGTTCTTTGTCTCCTGTTGGGACTTGCGCTACGGGCTGAGGTGGACGACCTGTACGCGTGTATGATTGTAGGTAGTCGTCTACTCGGACTTCCTGTGAGTGGCAAGAGAGAGCGAGAGGCCCGATTTTAATAAAGTCTATTTGGTAGGATGAAGGTTTTTAAGCGTTCTTACCTCGAAGCTTTTGCCGTTTTCGAGTAGAGACTGGGATATCGATGCGTAGGAAAGGGGCGTTACTGAGGTCATCGTCGCAGGTCTGGAATATGGGGGAGCATATGACAGTGTGGGGGTGAACGCGAGCGCGCTAGGCGACGACTAGCTTCATGTGGAGATATTATGTAAGCAACTTTAGTCCTTTTTCAGGTGCCAGCCCCTGTTTGTGGCCCTGAGCGGGTTTTTATGTTGCGACCACTGAGGTCAAGTTATCTTTCTTGTCAAGAGTAAACAACTCGACGCGGTATATTGCATCAGAAAGCGTAGGTATTTTGGCGCGTCCTGTTACCCGTTGCTCCGGTATGAACGTGCCTGGTTCCATTGTATGAGTCTTTGTAATTTCAGACGATGACTCCTGAGATAATTGCAAACGCTCGACAGCTACCATTTCGTCCTGGTCCATTTCACCGAGTCCTGAGAGTCAAGCGGGGGCTCGTGGGATATATGAGCTGTTTACGAGCAAGCGAAGGTTCACTGGCATCTGGGCCATCATTGGCTTCTCTTCTAGTGTCATTGTCTCAATTCTTGATCTTCCAGCTTATTTGGAAGAATTAAGTTACATTAAATGAGGGGTACTTAAGTAGGGAATTGACTATTCGTCTACAGCACAAGGACACCCGGGGTACGAGAATTGGATGAGCCGAGTTTGCTCGCTGTTGAAGAAGGATGCCTCGTGTTACCCTCTACTCGCCACAGAAGCGAAGACAGAGATGATGAGCGCTGAATTTCACCTTTCCCTCTCTCACACTCCGCCACGGTACAACAATGCAACAGCCATAAACTCAGGATAGAGCTTGTCGTCCATATTCGAGTATTTTTTCTGGGATTAATCCAGTCGATCAATACTACTAACAACCTCAGCATGTCTTCCCTGGCTTCTATATGACATAACCGGGGTCTTGTCGTGAAAATTCTGGAGTAGAATCCTGGTAGAATTACACCAGAAGCTGTTGGGCCATGTTCTTATTTTCCCTTGATGTTCAGAACTCGGTGATCTGACCTTCACAGTGAGATTTCTTCTCCCTGTTCTCAGTCTTCCAAGATCACTAAATACACTACTATCGTCTAGCTGAGCGCCCGGTTATATCTGAATGGCCACATTCATGGCTAGCACAATGGCACAACTTGGTCCTCGCAATTGTCATTAACCAGCCCACCCCGAGGGACCTGGCCTTGGACCAATCAGCGATTGAGTTCAGTTTATCGCGCCTATGGCTTACTACGACATCTGTGTGAGGCATTGAATATTCCACAGTGAACAACTTTCGATAGGCTAGCGCTGCATGTATAGTTTCGGGTTGACGATTCCGAAATTCATTGACTCAGTTTACCCAGTGGAAGGAAATATTGCATGATGTCCGAGTTTTTATGAAAGCCATCCCGGCTCTCATTCATTTTTCGATCTCGGCAATCTCATCGCGTTTGAAGCTTTCATACTTGAAACATCCCCTAAAAACGGGGAATGTAAGAACGT